>JAJMCV010000077.1:311424-406747 GCA_030573195.1 Nothofagozyma chilensis
CTTTTTTTGCTGTTATTCTATATTTCTTATGGATTAGTTCATGTGTTAGCTCTTTGTAGCTTCCATTTTTATGTCGTGGTGGTGCTGCGTGCTGTTAGACTTCGAAACTACATAACCTTAATTAAGCCATGTCCATTATAATACATATTGTTTGCCTCTAACCTAATTTACATTTCACATTAAACACTGTGACATTCAACTCTCTGAATAATCGCATTATTCAAACATCGACTCTTCAATCCATTCAAAATCAGCTGTGGAGCGAAGGTTGATTCTGATAATTGACTGATCAGCATATTCAATTTCCCACTCGATTGGTTGAAAATCGTATCGTAACATAACTTGATACTAATAGATGTCTTCTTGCATTCCTTGGAGCGATATCTTAATGAAATCATCACATATTCATCGTTAGATTCTACAATTCTAACAGGATACACCAAACCCAACCTGAAAATGTCTCTATCGAATTGTTGGAGAGTATCCCACACTTTACAGATCTCGTTCAATTTCCCGAGAGTATTGGTGTATGACTTTTTCTCAATGAACAATGTGGCCCTTTCGGAAAACAAGGAAGTCACTTCAGAATCATACGATGTGGGAAATACATAATCAATACTATGAGCTTGGTTCCCTTTAAGTATGACATGTAACGTCATAATCCCATCGTATAATAATGAGATTCTTGAGTCAGATATACCAATAAATTTCATATTAGAAGCGGATTGCAAGAATTCAAAATTCCTTTTCAAGGTCTCAATTTCTTGCGATTCGAAGTTTCTATTGATCAACTTATTCTTCTCATTCTCTATTGCCTTGTTATTCAACTCTTTCAATGAAATCGTTTGCTGGGTCAATTGTTCCGTGACCAGATTTAAATTTTCTTGAAGGGATGATTTGCTCTCCTCAAGATGGGCAAATTGCTCTCTGATTTCAACCAACTCTTCTCTAAACTTCTTCAAACTTTCCCTTTCAAAAAGACCATATTGTGCCTTCGCTTTTCTCAAGGAATCTAGCTTGAGTCTAAGCTGCTGATGTTTTTCACTGACTTTGGTGTGAATTTCTTGAATCTTATTCAAGTTCTCTTCCAATATCACCTTATCTCCGCTCAAGATTACGAAGTTCTTTCTAACCTCAACCAATAATCCTTCAATCAATTGTGTTCTCCAGCTGTACCAAACGGCTTTCGCTTGATGTCTAGCATAGTCTTTTATCAATTGGAATTGCGACTTCATATTCAATCTCACGGCCGAATTGGACTCGAAATATTCTCTCATTAATGGTGGATTATCTTCAAATGTCTCCCTCTCAAGGGTTTCGAAAAGTTCTTTACCATCAGCTATGTTCTTTTTCAACTCACGACATGTGAAATCATACAACTCTAAAGTAGGTAATAAGTTCCTGGCTGTTATATACTCATCCTGGTTGAAAGAAAGATCTCTAGTCAATGTGGAACTTCTTCTTTTTGGCTTCGTGCGTAATTTCAAGTCATCGTAGAACTTTACTTGAATGGATTCCATAAAATCCTTTAATGGCACATTGACGTAATCATCAATTGACTCCTGACTAGTATCTGCGTTACCTGCCAATGGTATGGTCGTTGTTATCACACTAGTTCTTCTGGGAGACTGTTCGGCGGCCAATGGAATATTGTTGATCATCTCCTCTTCATTCATATCGCGATTTTCTTGTCTGTTCTCAGGATAATTCTTAGGTTCAACTGTTGTGGTTATGACATCTTGCTGTTGTACTTCTTGGCCTTCCTCTTCATTAACAACATTCTCCGGCTCTTGAATATGAAACACTGGCAATTGTCTCTCTTGCAGAACTGAATCTTCTTCCATCTCAATCGCCTCATCTAATGCCATGGATAACCTCCTAGGAACAAGCGATACCCTCTTTCTACTTGGTGTCAAAGAGTTGATTCTATCCATCAAGCTCGATAAACCATTTGTCTGTGTTTCTTTCAGTGGAGTAGATGAAGTATCTTCATATTCACCTGTATCTGATAACCTTCTTTTCTTACTAGAATGTCTGTCACTTGGAGAACCAGTCTCCGAAGTCTTCGTTGCAGAAGAACGAATTGATCTAGGTGTGATAGACTTTCTGGATTTACTAGGCGTCAAATATAAAACAGGCTGTATGATATCTGCTGAGCTGGCTTGAGGCACGAATTGCATGGCCATCTCCATATCTACTTCGTTACCAGATTCCTCCTCGTCTTCCTCACGAATCTCTTCCAAAGGGACTGTTGAGATCCCACCAACCTCTTGCGTGAACTCCATCTGTGAGCTGCCATTTGTTATTTCTGTTTCCTGACTTTGGCTTGGACTTTGTATATTCTCTGTAGAATCAATTTCTTTAATAGTTCCAATAGCTTGGGTGAGCTCCATTTGTGATTGGTCCTGTGAATGGTCATAAGAGTCGTTTTGGCTCGAATCTATGACATCAACATGAGGAATTGCAGTTATTACACTGACAGCCTGAGTGAATTCCATTATACTCTCCTCTTGTTGTGAATGATCGTCCTTGTCTTGGTGAGAGATAGTTTCAGATTCTTTCAGATCTTGCAAGTTGATCTTCCCGATCTCTTGAGTAAATTCCATAATACTATCAGCATCAATTTGTGATCCAACATTCGTTATATTGGCAGAATCAACCTCGTTGTCAGATACAGTTTCTGGATTAGTTTGCTTGATATTACTAGTAACCATTGTGAACTCCATAGAAGTCTCCTCTTGTTCTTGCGATTGTCCCAAACTAGAAGCAAGGATTTCTTGTCTGAATTGGAGTGTCTTCTCCCGACTGATATTGGTGGTGAATTCCATCTCAAATCCCTCTTCTTCCTCATCACTCGAGAGCTGATTTTGGAAGATGTTGAGCGCATTCAATGGAGCCTGGAACTCTTCTAATTCAGTCATCAGATGTGGAGCCTGGACAGATTGTTGAAAAGTCTTGGTAATCTCCATCGAGACATTGCCGTCGCTTTCATCATCATCGTCACTCCCCAAATTATCCTCAATATTGGACTTTGGACGTGTGTTATCAGAGTTTGCGAGCGGCTCTTCTTCCATATCAGAGCTATCTTCCCACAATTCTCTTCCTACATCGTCCTTCTCAATCTCTTCCCTACGTCCATCATGACCAGAAATAACACTACTATTATCACTCGACGCATTGGAATCACCGCTGGTGTATTGTTCAATGAAATCGATCTTATGTAATGTCACCTCCGGTGCAAACGACACTCTTCTCTTATACACCGTTTTCTTCTGAATCGGCTCATCACGTAATGGAACTTGCATCACGGCAATGGTGTGGTTCTCCTCATAATGTATGTCCGAGTTGGTATTTTTGGGCTTCAAGATACTCTTCGAAGGTGCCATAGAATGTCTTCTGAAACTACGAGACAACGAGGCTTTCTTCGAGAAAACCGGGCCATTCTCCTTATCACCTTCCATCGACCTCACGGGTGATGTTGGTGCCGAAACCATTCTGCTATCTGTTTTGTTTCTTTATTCTTCTCTTCTACAATAAAATGTTTTATTGTTTTGATATTTTGATGTTTACTTATAGAGAGATCACGTGATTAAATACTCACGCGTTATCCCAAACTAATGCAGTCTGACATTAGTCCACAGATAGCCACATGGTTGCACCAACTAAAATAGATCCATTTCGTATAGATAACCACTTCCTGAAAGTGGTAACATATACAGGATTTTTCAGATCTCATCTCTCACTTCCTACATGGGATGTGACACAATTATCTGACATCCAATTACTGCATCACAACTCCTAATTAGTGAGATATTCTTTGTTCTACATATCCCTGAACATGACAATATATAAGTGATCTATAGGCTTCATCTTGCCAAGTCTCTCAATTCTATGACTATACACCAATGCTGTCTCCGTTCAAACATGTCTGGATCGGTGAAAGTACCGATCTCAATGACGGCTTGACCCTTGTAGACCCAGCAATGAATGGCACATCATCAATATATCCAATTCCAATCGAGAAAAACCAATTGGATCGCAAAATATAAAGACGAGAAAATCTCGTCCAAATATAAACAGGAGATAATTTGGTCTATGCTCCATTAAAACGGAGATTTCTTGCTCAGGTGCAACAATTCGAGAATAACGAGAACATGGATTATCATCCCAATTCCGACGAACCGGTGGTTGATTTGATTCATCACTCTTTATTTCCGTTGTACTACGATATCTCCCCTGTCTACAACGAAAAGCGAGAACTTAAGATCTTTAGATTCACAGACGAAATGAAAAGGAAGATCAAGTGGTTCAAAGAGCAAGCCGTGAATAACTCCTTTTCTGAGCGATTTCAATGATTGACCAGTCTATTCAAATTGGTTGATGGAAAGTTCAGAATATTATAATAAAAATTATGAATATGAGCTGAATGAAGACCAAGACTCGATTTCTCTATCGGAGGTGAACAAAATGCACTATGCTAAGGAAATCCACCAACGCACGAAGCAGAAGTGGAAGTTTGCACATCGAGGGTACCCTCAACGAATCCTCTTGTCACTATCATTTATTATTACGATTCGGGCAATATCACCGAGTCCAACCTTTCCTTCAGATGCACATTTGCCAAACCAGAATGCGTAGACCATGACGACTTCTACGGTGAGCATTATTTCGGTTTCAAGACCAGTGATATCCTAACCAAGGTTTTGGGTAAGTTGACCAGTCAGACAGAATGGCGTCGTGATCTTTCCTGACGTTTCCCAACATCATGTGGACCCCTTTGAATTGACAGATGCAACCAAAAATGGCCATAGATAGATCTTATGTTTCTTTATAGTTGACCCCTACAATGCAGTTGTGAGATCAACTAAAGAGGTTCCTCATCAATCTAGAGATTGGTGGTTCTTTGAGGACGATACAACCATTTCCAAGGACTTAAAGGAGAAGATATTGACTCTTGAGGAGGGTTGGTCCATGGGACTACAGGAGGCTAAGAGACTTAGAGAAATCCCAATTTCCGAGAGATCTGTGAAACGTTCTTCTGGGAATGGGTTTCATAGAGAATTTTTCCTTTGTGAGCATTAATATCTATATGAATTATATCGTTGTAGCGTTAGATTGATGACTGATTAGACGTCTGTCGTTGCCTGCACAAGTAGATCAAACCTGCAGCCTTTCTCGTATCGATTACTAGGGATATGTTGCAACGAAGATCGTATATAAACTAGCGTTAATGATATGAGATCAGATCAGAGAATTCTGGAGTTTCTTATTAAGTCATTTGCAGCATCACAATGTCGGTGAAGTCCCCATTTCCACACCCTTGGGTAGAAAGCTACACCACTGCCAAAATAGACCCATGTAGACCAATAGACGAGTGGCATATCATTAATATCTCCAATTCTATTAGAGAAAAGAATAATTGGATTGTAAAATATAAAGATCCTATAATCTCGTCCAATTGGAAAAAGGAAATCAAGAATTCTTTGAAGGGGAAACATGTAGACGAGATTATCGAGTATGTATTCCGAGAATTGCAATGGTACGAGAAACTCCAACAGGAAACTGGTTCTCTTTTTTATCCTGGTTGCGATGATCGGATATTCTATGGCGACAAAATTGTCCCTTATTCTCTAAGACTGAAGTTCATGTCGGAGGCGGAGAAATTGGAGAAGAACGAGGAGAAGGATTATCATCCGGACTCCAACAACCAGGTAATTGATTTGGTTCATCCTTCATTATATCCGTTAAGATACGATATAACTCCAGTTTACACTGATGATGGTAAGCTTGATATTCTGAAAATGACTCCTGAATTATATGACGAAATTCGTGAGATCAAAAGAGCAATCTCCTACGGATTATCAAAGAAATTCCAGTGGTTACCTTCTTCGTTCGCATTGAAGGACGGTGAGTTTAAGATAGACTCATATATTAATAACTTGAACCCTGAGAAATATCAGGACTTGTATACGTCTATTGAAGCCATTTTCAATCATTCCATTCCTGGATTGAATGCTGTTTTATCAAGGACACAATCAGAGTGCATTTCAAGAATAAACATCCCTTACGACACTTATTGTACCCAGGAGTATTATGATAAGGGCCAGTATATCTTGGACCATGATGATAAATTCCAGGAAGATGCTTATAACGCACTCGAAGGCTCGAGACATCTCTATGCCAAAGAATATCCTCCAATTTATGAAGAAGATCCAATTACCAAAAAATTCGATATCAGAGACTTCGAAAGACTAAAGGTGATTACAAAAATGGCAAATATTGAGTTGACTCCTGAAAATCCAAAATATAAGGGTGGCAGTTGGCATGTCGAGGGAACTGCCAACGAAGATATCATCGCTACTATCATCTACTATTATGATTCGGAGAATATCACTGAGTCGAACCTCTCGTTCAGATGTACTTTTCTGGAGCCAATGTATGAACAGAACGATGATTTTTACTTGGAAAACTATTTTGGACTTAAAGACGAAACACAATTAAATAGATATCTAGGAAGGGTGGCCAGCAAAACAGAAAGGATGTTAATATTTCCAAACATCTTGCAACATCACGTAGATGAATTCGAATTGGAAGATCCAACAGAAGATGGTCATAGAAAGATTTTATGTTTCTTCTTGGTTGACCCATACAATGATTTGGTCAAAACAACCAAGGAAGTTCCACCTCAACAGAAAACATGGTGGGATGCTGGGAAAGATTTTGTGGAAGAGGGAACCAAACAGAAAATAATGCAATTGATAAAGGACTGGCCCAGAGGGATGGAAGAAGCCAAACAAGTCAGAATAGAGCTAATGGCAGAAAGAAGCGCAGAGTTTAGTGAAAATAATGACAGTTTTGAAAGGTATTTCTCACTATGTGAGCATTAAATGTTGGACAGCTTACAATAATTGCAATAGAAGGGGAATTCTCTATTTAAAATGATTATAACATGCGTCAAAGAAGTTGATCTCGTTTTCTAAAGTTTTTCTGTAAGTTTCTTCAGTAATTTGAGACTCACCTAATCTATCGACTTCGTCTTTCAAGAGCTTGACCCATTTAGTGAACCCTTCACCACTGTGCAATTCAATCCATTCCTTGTACTTGTAAGGTAAATCTTCAGGAATAATACCGTCATTAGTGGCATTGTCGGCCCAGCCAATGTAAACAAGCTCCATGACATAGATGGCAGTGATGACTTCAGCATATGATTCACTGCTATATATTTGTTTCAAAAATTCAATGTAGTTCTTGACGTCTGGCAACAACTCTTCCACATTTTCAACATTGGTAGTTTCTGAACATTCAGCTATGGCAATTTGGAAATAGTCATTCTCATCATTGGCGAAAAAACCGACTTGTTTGGCAAGTTTAATCATGGCTGTGTCATCATCACATAAAGAAACAGCTCTGGTGGTGACTCGCATTCCATGGTTGAAGAACTTCAAGTCTTGGACCAAATACAATAAGAGTCTTTCATCTGATAAAGTTCCTTTGCACAATTCAGTAGTCAAAGCATGAGTGGTGGATTTGGTATAGAGATCTTTGTATTTTTCTTGTAACAAGTCGGTGTAGGTCATAATTGGTTGTGAGTATGTAGAAGGTTTATAGCACCAATTGGCTGCAAATTCTCCAGTATCGGGACAGGACCACCTTTAAGAAGCGACTGTTTGCAAAACGACTGTGCCCCACTTTTAGTTTAACGTGGTCTAATTCAGCCTCGTTACATGTGTGTCTAAGTAGACAACCTGAAAGTCAATTTCTATCTCTTTTGCCTCATGTTGCTGAACCTTAAGAGCATATTGTTGGCTGCAGGGTGGAAAGATGCGCACCGCAACATACAGAGGAATAAGGGCATACCTCCCGTAATAGCAGATGCTCTCTTTGCGTGTATCAATTGGATAATTGGCTGATCTGAACCATCATGTGGCTGATCTTAGGGTTTGCTTAGACAATGCTTGGCTCTGAATTGGCTTGCCCGCGACGAACAAATCTTGCGATATGCAACCCTACCAAATCGATCTATATATATGTGAAAGAAAATAATTTTGTTAAGAAACATTTTATCAGGACTGAATAGAAATTATACCGATAGTTAAGTATGTCTGATTTCAAAGACGACTTAGTTACCAATACTCTTGAAGAGACAGGGTCTTCGGGTCAAACACCCACCAAACCCTCCACCCTACTTGGAAAAATCAAGTACTATTCAGATAAATTAGATTCCTATGGAGTGGAAACCAGAGGTATCGATAGAGTGGAACCAGAAGAAAGAACCCAAAGAATTGTTCATCAATATATCTCCATCATAGGGTTATGGATAGCCTCCAACAATGGTCTCACCTCCATGTCTTCTTTCTTCCTAGGTTCAATTCTTTTCGGATTGGACTTGAAAAACTCCTTAGTCAGTGGCCTCATATCAATGGGTATTGGATGTGCTGTTGCAGCTTATTGTTCTACAATGGGTCCAAGATCAGGTTGTAGACAGCTAGTTGGTGCCCGTTTCTTATTCGGTTGGTGGTTTGTGAAGGTCATCTGTTTGATTTCCATCATAGGTGGTATTGGTTGGTCCGTGGTGAATTGTGTTGTTGGTGGCCAAGTTCTTTCAGCAGTATCCAACGGGAAAGTTCCTTTGGCGGTTGGTATTGTTCTTGTAGCCGTTATCAGTCTTGTTCTCGCAGTATTTGGTATCAAGCAATTATTGAGATTTCAAACTGCTCTTTCCATACCAATTGTGATTGCAACCGTCTTGTTGTATATCTGTGCTTCAAAAAAATTCGAATACATTCACACCGACAATGTTGGTGATTCACAAACCCTCAGGGGAAATTGGTTATCATTCTTTAGTTTATGTTATTCCATTACTGGCACTTGGGCCTCTGCATCCTCAGATTATTATATCTTGTTTCCAGAAGATACCCCTCTGCATCACATTTTTGCATTGACATTTTTTGGAATATTTATTCCAACTACCTTTGTTGCTATTATTGGTGTGTTTATAGGTAATATTTCCTACAATTACGAACCATGGGGTCAAGCTTATGCTGATTATGGAATTGGTGGCTTGATCGACATAGCATTAGCACCATGGGGCCATTTTGGAAAATTCGTTTCAGTGGTTTTATTCTTCTCCCTTATCACCAACAACATCATGAACACCTATTCATGTGCCTTTGATGTGCAATTGGCAGATGTCAAATTGGCCAGAATTCCAAGATGGTTCTGGTCTATCTTGATCACCGTGATATTTTTGGTGCTATCATTGGCAGGTAAGGACCATTTGGCTACAATTTTGTCCAATTTCTTGCCCATGTTGGGATATTGGGTTTCTATGTATTTTATTATATTATTAGAGGAGAATCTCTTCTTCAGAGCTACATTTACCAAGGCTCTTCACAAGAGAGAGTTCCCAGATGACGACGACATCTCGGAGAAATACAAGTACAATTGGACCAAATGGAACGAAAGAACTAACCTCACCCATGGATTTGCTGCTGCTCTCGCCTTCTTGGTTGGTTGTGCTGGTGCTGTCATTGGAATGAACCAAGTGTATTATCAGGGTCCTGTTGCAAAATCCATTGGTGATTATGGGGCCGATCTTGGTATGTGGTTAGCCATGGGTTTCTCCGGGTTGGCCTATCCAGGTTTGAGATTCATAGAATTAAAGAGGTTTCAGAAATAAAACAATAAGAATAATAACTTGCTTTATAATTTCCATCGGGTTGTAGTTCATGACTGTTGCAGTGACTGCCAATATCACGTGTCACCAATTACGCGTAATATATTTACCTCTGATCACTATACCGATATCAACTCTATTAGAGAGACCATTCACATATTTATACAACTCACATGTCAGGAACTTATTATGATATAGACGATATTCTATCAGACAGTCAAAAACTTCCCTGTAAATTCAATATCACCGTGCCAGGACTTGGGTACCTAGAAGGTAATCCAGGAAAGCCCATAGTGGAAAATACCAAGATAGAACTTCCTCTATGGCTCGCTGAAGTATTGGCGATTTGTGAATTGGCACCGGGGTCCAATAAGTCCTTCATAGAATTGGTACAACCTGACTTCTTCAGTAGCAAGGTCATTAATGCCATAAAAACAAGTGCTTGTACTGTAGATCTACATAGCATCTTGGCCAATTATTACCGATTAACGGAGAAATGGGGCGCCATGTTCAATGATGAAGAATTAATAGAAGTTGTGTCTCAAGTATGTATTTTTTCAAGAGCAGACATGTTGGCTCGTCATATTAACATGTTTCTAGATGCTAAAGGAGAGAGCAGCGGAAATCAACGATTTTGCTTCAAATTCCAGTAAACAGGTAAATAATAACTTCATCTATTCATTCGATGAATTCGAAAAAAGACTATTCAGAATTGCTTCAGATAGTCATAAACAAGTCAAAAACTGGATGAGGAACCAATGAACCACTCACCATATTGTGTTGCATCTATAGAATCTCATTTTAAATCTTATATCATCAATGTAGTTTCCTAGACATTAATACCCTACACTTGGCTCACTAATAACATTTTCGTTTTCTTAAGAGTTTTATAACAGAAATGAACTTCCAAAGTCTATAATTACAATAATACATCAAAATGACAGCAGAAAACCAATCCCAGATTTCTAGAATAAGTCATCACCTTCGTCACCACTTGCTTCTCCCTCATCGTCCTTCTCGTCAGCCTTTTCATCATCACCATTCTTTTCGTCAGCCTTGTCTTCTTCATCTTCATCAAGAGCACTTAAATCATCATCACTATCAACAACCTTTTCTTCCGATAAAGTAGACACCTTTCTTCTCTTTGGCTCAGTTTCAGATTTCTTAGCAGCCTTTCTCTTATTAGGAGAGCCTTGAGCTGTCTCTTCTTCTTCTTCCTCTTCGTCGTTGTTGACTTCCTTTTCATCTTCATCTTCATCACTGTCATTGATGAACTTCTTCTTCTTTCTTGAACCCTTCTTACTTCCACCTCTCTTTCCACCTTTCTTCTTTTCCCCGTCTTTTTCAGCAGCGGTTTCAGCGTCAAATAACTTATCGTCATCCTCTTCAACATTAACTCTAGATGCATTTTCTTCAGCCCATTGTCTTGCTTGTTCTTGTAATTTCTCTCTCTCTTTAGCCAATTCTTCCTCTATTTCTCTTTGTTTTCTAAATCTCTCCTCTTCTTCTTTCTGTAACTTTTGCTTTTCCAATTCTTGTAATCTCTTGGCTTCAGTTAATCTCATTTCAAACTTAGAGTTGAATTCTCTAGTTTCTTCGAGACAGTTATCCAAGGCCTTCAATAAAGTTGTGGAACCCATAGAAGCACGAGATTTCAAATCTTCTGAAGGATATGGTGGATTTGGATCTTCGGCCAATTTGTTCAAGCTGACAATCGCATCATTAAGTCCAACGACGGCGGCTTCAATCTCTTCAACAGTTCTGACATCAACGGTTTGTCTTCTGACAAATTCAGCAATTTGAAATTGAACATATGCCAAGTTAAACTTTAAGGCAGGAACATTGTTGACGGCTAATGCCTTTTCACTGTACTCCAAAGACTTGTTTAAGAATGCCAAATTCTTTTCGCTGACACCTCTAATGTACCAGGCTCTACCTAATAGCGATAATACTCTTGAGTCTTTATCACTGGTATATCTGATCAAGGCAATCTCATAATTTTCAATAGCTTTTGTGAATTGTTTCAAATCCAACAAGACATGCCCTAAATTCAAATAGATAGAGATATCATTCAATGAATCTCTAATCTTTCTGAAAATCTCCAAACCAAGAATAGTTTCCTTGGTCTCAATCAAGATCACAGCTATACCTTGAGCGGCATAGACATTTTGAGGGTCATGAGAAAGGACCTTTTGATAAAGTTGAGCGGATCTAATATAGTATTGATTCTTCTTTTCTTCATCCTTAGAGTTGGCGGCTCTCAAATCTCTGGCAATCTGACAATAGAGGTTGGCCAAGGACACCAAAGCATATGAATCATGGGAATCGTAGTTGACCAAAGTTTCCTTGTTATGACTACTTTCGATATCTGACTTCAAGTGGAACTTCTTTTGGAATCTCTTTACAAACCAGCCATAAAATGCTCTCACTTCCAAATTGGCTGGGTTTTCTGCCAAAAGTTTCTGGATTTGTTCTTTTGTTTCCTCATCGACTGGTTTAGTTTGAGAAACACAGTTCAAGAATAACAATCTGAGTCTTGCGCTGAAATAATTAGGACATTCATCCAAAATACTTTGATAAAGCTTAATGGATTCTTCCTCATTTTCCAATTCTTGTGCTCTGGCCAAGTTATAGGTGATAGACAAACCAAATTGCTTCTTGATATTGTCAGAATCTTCAACAATCAAGTCACCTTCAACATCATTGTTGGACTTTTCTTCCAATTTCGCAGAGGCAGTTTTGAAGAAACTGGTGGCAGATTCCAAATTGTTCTTAACAAAATGGAATACACCCACGTTGTTATAAACCTCCAAAGGAATTTCTTGAGAGGATGAGTTCAACATCTCAATGGCCTTGGTAAGATAATCCAACGATTTATCAAAGTCTTTGGATTCATATAATTTGGATAAAGTTAAGAAAGTGTTCAAGATAACTGGCTCTTTAGATAACAAACTATCGGTCTCGGTAGGAACCACACCATTAGTGGTGAATTTTTGGATATTATTAGATAAGTTCAAATATTTTTCCAATAATAGAATAGCCTTCTCTCTGAGTTTTGTTTTCTTTGAATATAACATACCCAAGGAATAATTCACCTCCAAACACTTTGGATTTGTCTTTAAAATGGATTCAAAAGTGATAATGGCTTCTTCATCGGCATTTCTGGAGATCTGAGCCTGTCCTAATCCCAATTTTGAAACCAAATTATTATCGTTAGATTTGATAGAATCGTGGAAATACTTCTGTGATTGAGTGAAATCGCCTTCAGCATAAGCTACTCTTGCTAACCAGAATTGAGCTTGAGAATAAATAGCTTGGCTCAAATTGGATAAGGCAAAAGGACCATTTTTGGATAACTTTTCAACTAGTTGGTTACTTAACTTCTTGACGAGTTCAAACTTGTTCTTAGCAAAAAAGAACGAGATCAATTGCAATAAGATGACGCTGTTATCGGCCTTCAATTCGTGGTTTTCCTTCAAAGTTTTCAAACAGGCCTCATAATTCTCGACAAATTCTTCGTTCGACAAAGAATGTGTGTATGTCTTGTCGAATTGGGCCAAATTGACCAAGATTTTGGCATTGATACTATTAGGATCCAATTGTAAAGCTCTTTCCCACGACGAAATGGCCATCTTGTAATCCTCTGTCTTCCAGAAACAAATACCAATTCCGATTCTTGGGTCCGGTTTTATGACCGGATTTAAAATTAAGATATGTTGGTAGATTTTCAAGGCTTGAGGATAATGTTTACGGATCATCAAGATCTTGGCCTTTCCGAATAACGCAATGGTATTCGAGGCGTTAACCCTCAACAATCTGTCAAAGATCTCGTAAGCATGTTCATATTGCTGTTTATGCAATGCCAACACCCCCTCGGCCAATATCTTGGACAATTCTGTTCTTCCCTGGAGTTGTGCAAGCTCACGCGAAGCATTGACGATGTTGGAATCTCTGTCTATTCCCATCGAGACATATCTCAAGTACAACCAGATCAAGAAGATTCGCAACAACACCTGGTCATCCGAGCTGAAGTTGACACCGAAGGCTCTTTTGATCACATCATACGCCTCACTTAACTTGTTCTTGAGAACATAGGCTTGGGCGATGAGTAACCAGAATTTCACGGAACAACCTTCATTTTCCAATAAGGTGGAAACATCCTCGGGATCCTCGGGTAAATCATCCTTGAGATCCAATGTCACCGCCTCGGTACCATCTCCTAATGGAATATCAATGGTAGTTGTAATCAAATTGTCTCCATAATACGACAAGTCATCGACGTCCTGACCGTCTTGCGTCTTTACTTCAACCATCTTGACCACAAGAGAATTCGAATCAACCACAATCTCTCCAATATGGACTCGATTATCTTAAACGATGATGACTCTCTCGTTATAATTGTTGATGGACTGTTTGTTCTTGTCGAATGTTGAACTTTTCGCTGGCGGTCTTTCTTACGTAAGCGCACCGAATGCCGGTCAGATGGTTACACTTATACTTGAATATGATGATGATGATGATTCTATTAACATTAATGCAGATACTAATGGTTTATTCTTTTACTATAATATATTAATAAATTGTGTATTGAGTTGACGGTAAATAGTGGTTAAATATTCACACAAATGCTGTCTTATTCTGTCTCTTCTTGAATTGTCTAAGTAAATCTCTTCTTCTTCTTCTGAATTCTCTGTTTAATTCACCTCTATTGTCCCAGAACCATTTCTCGTAGTTTTCGTCCAAGGCATCGGTGACATCGAGCTTGTTCAATTGGGTCTGGGCAACCAAGAACGGCGATTCGTGGTTCCAGAAAAGACCCTTATTCTCCTTTCTCGTTTGGTGGATGCTGATGGTTTGGGCCAAAATCTCGCTCTGTTGCTTTTCCGTTGGAATCAAGTTGTTCTCTGTGTCGATATCTTCTTCGTCGGAAAGGGCCAATTTGAAGCCGCCTGTGTGTTCCTCGTCTTCCTTGGCATCAACAGATGTTTTTGGATTGAATAACTTTCTCAACGTTTCAGTGTCGTTGATAGGGGCTCCACCCCCAAAGGAAGGAATGAACTCTTCTTCTGACGAATTGTCTGCGTCTTCCTCTTCTTCATCTTCTGAACTATCGTTTTCTGCCTCATCATCTTGTGCTTCATCGTCATCTGATTCGTCATCTTCTGACTTGTCATCTTCACCAGCTTCTTGTTGTTCGTCATTCTCTGGTTCATTTTCTTCTGGTTCAACTACTTGTTCATTTTCTTCTGATTCTTCTTCTTCTGGTTCTTCTTCTGATTCCTCCTCTTCTGGAGAGGATTCTTCCATCTCAACATCAACAGCATCCACTTCCCTTTCAGGACGTGAAACCGGCTCAGCATCAAAATCTATCACTTGATGCTCTTCATCATATTGGTTTCTATGACCCTCAGTTGTGTATTTTTTCAACTCAAAGTCCATATCCATGATATTACCAGCATCATCCTCATCATAAGGCTTTGTGAATTCCGGTCTAGCATTGGCCTTTTTGAACTCTTCAATCAAACCAAGATCATAATTGCCGGTCTCACCATCCTCATCATCGGACTTTTCCATACCTTTATACTCATAATCGGATTCACCATCGGAAAATACACCTTCCTCCAATCCAAGTGGCTTATCGAACTCGTATCCAGACAAAAGAGAAGACAAGATCTTGTTATTTTTCAATTGTTCATTTTCATTTTCATCATCGTCATCTTCTTCTCCATGTTTGTCTTCACCTGTCTCAACCTTATCCGACTTGACCTCAGACACAATGGCCCTCTTGATGTCATTTCTTTCAATGATGTGATTGTTACCACTGACCCAAATACCATTCTGGTACTTGAACGTCAAGTCCATAGGCGCTCTCTTCTGGAAACCCCATACTTTGGTCTTATGACTCTTGAGTTGTTTCAATTCTCCATTGACATTGATTCTATATGTTGCATTTCTCACCTCCTTACCTTTTCTTGGAACCAATCTGTGACGGCCCTTCACCACCTCACCCTTCCCGCTGGTCAAATGGAAATGTTGGTATATGTTTGACGACGACTCTGGTTGGGTCAAAGAGGAATACGACCCGCTACCATTGAGCGACTTCTTACTGGGAGGTATCAGCGACTTCAAATACCCATAGGAACTATTTATAGGAGCTTGAAAGGTGTTAGTTATTAACGCACCGGTGACGGAATTGGTTGGATATTTCGCCTGTGATTCGCGTATACGCTTGTTTCTCTCCAGCACAATTGTGTCCCTCTTAATTCTGAGTCTCTCTGCATGGAGCAACTCTTTCTGGTCGGGAGTTCTATTGACCTTGTCGAAGGTTGGCTTGGCCTCTGCGATGACAAGTTTGGATCCCATGAAAACAACACCTTTGAATTGTTGTTTCAACTTTTCCAAGTTGGAATTCGACAACGAGACGTCGACATAGGCGAAATAATGCGAGGAGATGGCCTTAGTATGAAGTTCCATCTGGGACTCAAGGGTGCCGAATTTGGCGAATCTGGAGCTCAAAGTTTCCACCCTTTCCGCTAATTGCGGAGAGATATTGCCCACATACAATCTACGTTTGCTGGAATCCATCTTAGAAGCTGGAAACCGGAGTTATATGGAGCTTTAACGGCAGATTGTTGCAAAAATCCTGAAAATTTATTTTTCACATTATCCAAATTATTTTACGATGCGATGCATGTGGCTTGCTTAGTCATCTATTTGGTGTGGAGAGGGAGACAAGAAGGAGGTGATAGAGATGAAATAAATCATTAATTACACATTATATATTCAATTGGAATCATAAGAACAATTTCTTCTGGAAAATGGCTTCGATTTCAGACAATAAGATATTCAACATTGTATGGTGACCACATCAAGGCGCAACACCACCATAGAGCTCATAAAAAATATAAAAGACACGTGAAGAATAAAGATTCAATTATCCTCATGAATCACCCCCCATTAGCATCCCCAAGTTATGACTCCCGAGAATTGGCATATGCTTCTGCTACATCCGCAGGCCATCCGGCAATTCTCCACTGTTCCAGTCAAGCGAGCCCGTGACTCGTGACTTGCATATATAAACGGGTTGGCGCTGTATTAACAAGAACTATCGACTTGACAACATAATTAACACGCAAAATGGTTCTCGACACGATTGTTTACCACCCAACATTATTGAAATTGATCAAATTTTTGGATTCCACGCCAAAAAGAGAGAAATTGTTCAGAACCGTTCAATATTTGTCGCGATTCTTGTCGTTCTACTTGTTTAAGTTGGGCTACAAGGCAGATGTGGTGGCTTTATTCAAGAATCTCCAGTCTCAAATGACCTTCATCAGAAAATCGTTGAGATTCTTGAAGCCATTGAACCATATCGAGGACGCCTCCAAGGCCTACGACAACAAATTGAGTGATCCGATCTTGAGATTCACCACCATCACGAGAAATTTGGGGTTTGCCGGTTATTTGACTTTGGATTCGGTGGTGTTTTTCAAATTATTGGGCTTGATTGACTCGAAAAAGTTCGCCAATCTCCCCAAATGGTGCAATTGGTTCTGGTTCTCGGCCTTGGCCAGCAGTTTGGTCAACGACTTGAGGAAGATCCAGATTAATGGCTTGAAGTTGACTTCTATTGAGAAGGGGTCCAAGACCAACACCAAGTTGGAGACCAACGAATTGAACGTGAAGGAGGTCAAGACGGACTTGTATCAGGCCAAGAGAAAGTTGATCTGGGACGCATTGGACATGTTTATTGTTTTGAACAATTTGAAGTTTTTGAGTTATAATGATGGTGAGATTGGGGCTGCTGGGTCGATTACCAGTTTATTGGGGTTATCTGATTTGTGGGGAGCTACGGTGTAGTCGGTGTGGTGATATAGTGTGGTGTGGTGTGGTGATATAGTGTGGTGTGGTGATATAGTGAGGTGTGGTTGTGAGGGGAGGTCTATGAATGAATTGGTATTAGCGAGTTGGTGTTAGTATGGTGAAATGTAACTGAGTAGTGTTGCGTTGGTGTGTCTACTGTCAGAACTACATGCAATATGTATAATGAGTATTTTATAGTGTAATTGAATATCACAGTGTTTATTCTCTGTAATTTAAAATTGAATCCATTTTAATATAACACCAAGACCGTTACTCGGCTACACCTCCGCTCCTCGCACACTCCTCGCACACTCCCTCTGCCCCTCCTTCACCCTGCAAGACACGGCGCCTCTATCCATTACATAATCAAACACGATTCCCCCCGGAGTGAAAAATACACACCGTTAACTATGATATCACCAATCAATAGCCAATTTAGCCCCCAATAACCAAGCTAATCAATCGCGAAAAGCTGCTGTAAACATCATATAGCCGAGTTATAGCCCGTGTATTTGTATATCCCGCTTTTTTTGTTACAAAACCCTCTTTATTGCTCATCTTTTTACCCATTATCAATAAAATTGACTGATTCAACCACCATCATGTCTCAACAATCCACACAAGTGCTAACGCCCCAGCAACAACAACATCTCCAATTCCAGCAGATGCAACGCCAATACCAACAGAACCCGCAATCGTTGACCCCGCAACAAGTGCTCCAATTGCAACAATATCAACAGAGACTCCAACAGAATGCCGCGGCGGCGGGCCAACTCCCGTTGAAGGACCAATTACAGCGACAAAAACAGGCAAAACAACGTCTATTGAATTATAAATTCGATTTGACCTCGGAGGAGATCTTGGCCAAGTACGCCAAATACGCACCCTCCTTGCAATTCCACATATACGACTCGCATTATCGGTTCAATTCCATCGAAGATGCCATAATATCGAAGAATAACCCCATGATCAAGAATTTCTTGAAGAACATCATCAACGAGATGATTCCCGTGGAAATGTGCGAAGTTCTTCGCGATGGCGGCATTCAATTCTACGAGGGCTGTATTATATTGGAGGTGTTTGACCATAGAGGGACCTCTAACCCCGTTGATGAGTCTGGGGACGAAAAACCCGAAGACCCGAAACAAGAAGAAACTGAAGAAGGAAAAGCAGATCTTGCCGGTGGTGCGACTTCCACTGCTTTGACTGCATCAGCTGCGGAAGAGGTTCCAGCCCATAATTTCAAGTCCTACAAGACAGTGTTGAAACCTACACAATTGTCCACGTATTATGATTTATTGTACCAAACAGACAGTGCCTTAACTAGATTCACCGACCAATTATCGATTCAGATGGAGAGCGAGATCTTGAGTTTGACCAAGAGAAGTCTCGACTTGAAGGTGCCACTCAATCCTTATCTATTGGATGATTACTTGAAACCCGAGGTGGAGCCTCCTAAAGTGGCTTATGACAAGAAACGTTCGATTGAAACGGCTGTTTTTAACCATAGAGATCCAACAATGCTACCTAATTTGAATGCAGAGGGATACAAGAACTTACATCAAGACAATTTGGCCAAGAATTCGTCGGAATATGAAAGATTAATGACCATCTTGAATCCATTCACAAGTGAATCGAACAAGGACGATTCTAACTCGACCAACTCCAAATTTATGAGATTGAGATTCTTGCAGGATTTCAAGAAACGGAAATTGAATGGAGGGGTCGGTTTCACAGGCTTTAGTTTAGGCAATGTTGCTGCTGCTACTGCCACCAATAATAACAATAACAACCCTAATACGAATAATAACACATCCGCCAACACTCCTAGCAATGGAATTTCAAACGGCACGACTCCTGTGAACAATTCGAGTGACGTGAGTTCTCCGGCTCCGCAAATGTATATGAAGGCAACGATAGTCGATAAGCGTAATAAGCAGGTGAAGAAGCCAAAGATGGCGGGTGCCCAGGGTGCTTCTCCCGTTGCAGGAAAGACATTACCAGGGGCAGGACAGTACAATGTAGCAGGAAAAACGCTTCCAGGAGTGACAACACCTGGGGGTCCGGGGACGGGCAAGAAGAGAGGAAGTTATAAAAAGAAAAACAAGGATGGCAAGAAAGATGCGTTGACTCCCTCTGGTTGAAGGAGGAGAATAGAACTACAAACCAGGACTAATGATAGAAACGAACATGAAAAGTATATTATGATACATGTAATTATAGTACATCAATGAATGAATGAGAGTTCAGCAAGTGTCGTTGTTCAAACATAATTCTAGCAACTCGTACAATTTCTCCCTATCATTATTATCGAATATCCAGATACCATAGACCTCTTCTAGGCAATTTTTCACTATCAACAATTCTTCGTTCTTCTCCACTTCCATCTTAGATCCATATGCGAGTTTGTGAGGAATGATACCGATACTGAAGTTCTCGGGTCTCGATCTATTTAATAAGAGCAAGCCGAACTTGAACAAGTCATCTAATGCCATTTGGTTTGGATTAATGGTGGTCTCTCTGGCATATACCGCCAAACCGCCCTGATAATCCGTCTTCTCCCATTCTTCGTTTTCGAACTTGTATATGACAGCATGGGATGTGTGGAATAGTAGTTGATTAATTTTAGGATCGTATCTTCCTATGACATTGAAATTTAAGGCATTTTTATACAATTCCAACGTCTTTTGAGCTGTTAATTGCTGAGATTGAGCAACAGACATTTTAATAGTGAATGGAATGTGTGTGATAAGTTTCTTTCTTGTAAATGGTTAATTATATCCAATATCTATTCTGATAGAGGACAATCTGTTCAGTGATAGCGGATATGGGAGAAGTGAAAAATCCGGGTAACCCCTGGATTTGGTATAAGGAGGAGAATAGGATATTATATTTATTATATTTAGTATTTTTTTTAATAAATAAAATGAAAGATATTTTGTAGATGTTGTGTAGAGAAGAATTGAGAGCTTTTGTTGCTTTTCCGTGTTCAATCTGTTGGAGCTGTTGGAGGGGATATGTCTTGATTTATGTCTAATCTCCGCCATAACCAATCCATTTTCTTCCTACAAAAGAATATTATGATATATGTAATTCTGACCAACATTTTCTCTGTTTTACCGTAATTAAAATAATCCCTCAAGCCTCCTCGAGGACAGAAGAGGCCTTGGAAACATCAACACTGGTGTTATCTGGCTCTACGAATTCCTTAACAACCTTTCCGTCCTCGACCAACAAGGCGTATCTCTTGGATCTTTCGTTACCGAAGAAAGGCGAAGCATCGAATAAAAGATCAACAGCGGCGGTGAATTCCCCCTTTGGATCAGCAATGAAACGGATCTGGATTGTTAATATTGAAAAAAAGAAGTATAAAAAAATTATGTCTGACTTACATTTTCTGGGCCATTAAAGGATTCATTCCAGGCATTCATAACAAAGGCATCGTTAACGCTGACAACAAACACATTCTTGTAGCCCTTATTGGCGAAATCGGCTATTTGCGAGATATAGCCTGGAACATGGGAGCCGGAACAACCTGGCGAAAATGCACCTGGAACACCAATGATGACGTTTTTACCTTCAGCAACTTCTTCGGCCAAGGTCAATTTGTTACCTGGGGACTTTTCAAACACCGTGGTGGATGGGATGGCATCACCAGCCTTAATGAAGGAAGGGGCAGAAAGATGGAAATTTCTGGACAATCTCAAGGATTGAGCGACGGATCTCATAGCAATTGTCTTGGAGAACATTATGGTGTTGTTTTTACAGCAATTGGTATCGGAGAACGGAGAATAAATCTGGGGTAAATCTATGTCCCGTAATTTTCCAGCTGTGGGCCGAATGTCTCTGGGGACGATCGGTCAGAAAATCAATTGCAACGCCGTGATACAACAGAGGGATAAAGAGAAGAGATAAACAGAAGACGTAAAGAAACAGACAAAAGTAACATGTTCCGAATATTAAACTTGCATAGGAGCTTCATACGACAGAATTTCAAAAGATTTGTGCATTCCGAGACCGAGATCCAATACGCTAGAACATGGTTGGAGACTCTTCAAGTGTCCTCCGTCCCACAACAGCAATTCGTGGTGACATTTTCCAGATCGAGTGGGCCGGGCGGCCAGAAGGTGAATAAAACCTCCTCGAAGGCCACCATTCAATTGGATGATTATTACAATAATAGTTATTGGATCCCGGAACCGGTCAAGCAACAGCTTCGGGATAATAACTTCAGATATGTGTCCAAGAACGGGAACTTGACCATTCAGAGCGATCTGTCCAGATCAAGAGACGATAACCTACGTGAGTGTTTTAAGAAATTGGTGGAGGAAATCAAATCCGTGGTTCATTTTGCCAAAGAGACCTCGGAAGAAGATAAGGAGAAATGGGACACAATTAAGAAGAAAACCAACGAATTGCGACTCAAGTCCAAACAACACACCAGTGAGAAGAAGAAGCTACGGAAAGTGAAAATAGCGTCAAATTACTAGAATTATCTGTACATAACACATCTAAAATACATCTATTATACATCTCTCTATTCTTCGGAAACCTTTTGTCGTTTAGCGGCTGGTTGGTGGTCAATCACTGTCCCCTCAACCTCTGCATCGTTCTCTTCAACCTCTTTCTTCCCCAACAGATTGTGTTCATCCAAATCTAACCAATTGGTTCTTCTCTTGAACTTTAAATACCTCCAAGAGTTGACACTACCCTCATCTTTCAGGATATCCAACTTCCCTCTTTGGGTCAACTTCTCCAAATCCCTCTTTATTTTCATCTTTTGCGATAACTTGGGAGTGGCATACACGTTGAAATACCTCTTCTTGAACTTACCCTTCTCGGCATTCTGTTCATCAACCGTCTTAAGTTTTTCCTGCTCAAGTTTGGCTTCAAAAGTATCCTTACCACCAACTAACAACCATTGGAACCAATGTGTATCACTATTATCTCTGACGGTTTGAAGTGTGAAGCAAAATTGACTGTCTATCGGTCTATATGAAGAGGCAATATCCCTCTTTAGCTTGAGGAGTTTCATTCCCAACTCATGAGGAGTTTCTTCAGGTATTGGGAACTTTGTTCCCCTCTTACAACCAGCACCATCCATCATCTCCACCTTGTTACTGGAAATCATACTATGATAGAGACCAGCTAAAATGAACATTTGACTCATCATCACCTGTCTGAACTTATAATCGTCAAATTGGTCGTGGAAAAACTTGTCGTCATTTGTATATGTGTTTGGGAAGTATTGTTTATGTGCGAATTCTCTTGTAGCTTCCTCCTTTCTTTTGTTACTTAGAGGTTTGATCAAGAAATTGTCGCGAGAAGGTTGTTTGGCTGCCCAATCTTGATTAAGACCAGAAATATGTTTGTACATCCGAAACATCACATCTACTAATTCTTTTAGCACGCCTCTGCTCTCCTTTTTGAGGTATTTGTATGGGTTATTGAATACCTGCGAAAGCTTATAATAATCCAAATAAAGATTATCTCTGGAATTCTTGTTGTAATCCAATTCACGGTCGTTACACTCGTAATACTTGTTCAACCCCGTAGGGTCTTCAACCGCAAGAAGACTCGATTGAAATACTCGGATCTTGTATATCAATTCGGGATACACATCGCTACTGATTCTCTGGATCAATCTATTGGTAGTCTCGAGAAACACAATCTTTCTGGGCAAAAACCCGTTGTTCAAAATATCCAACTTGATGAATAGATATCTCATTTCGATGTATTTCCAGAATTTATTCACCAAACTTATTCCCAATTGCGGAAACGTGAAATTCAACAACTCGAAGAATAAGTCCAATGACACTTTTTTATACGTCTCATCCTCTGCAATTAAGTCAGTCTTGACTATTATAAGAGCGAAATCTAATAAAACAATCAATTTGTTAAATAATATTGTTATCTTTTCTACATTATCCTCTTTCTTTTGTTCCTCATCTGCCTTTCCAACATCTTCAAATTCCTCAATTATCTCGAGAATCTGCTTTTGAAAAGCCGTGAGTAAGATCATTTCTTTGTCATCCTCAACTATCTTAGCCATCTCTCCTAAATATTCCTCATAAGGTTTGGCTTCAAGTGGTGAATCACTATCGATCAAACGTTCTTCATTATTTCCGTCTAATAACAGCTCCAACACCAGAACAAAAGATGGAATGATCCTCTCAAACGTCTCTTGAAATCCAGCCATTTTATTAGATCTTACTCTCAAAAATCTCTTATATCTCTATCTTCTGTTTATAATATTACTTCTCTGGTCATAATAAATTGTGTTGAAGCAGATTGGTTATTGACACGTCAAATGGCAGATGCCCAACTAGTTAACTACTAATGATATACATCATCATATATTCGTATGTCATTAGTTATAAATAATTAATTCTGAGTCAGCCAATAAGAAAAAAGTGTCGCAATTATAACTAATCCCCCACATCTAAGATTGAATGTCTCATCCCTATTGAGATTCAACCCTATAATAAACACAATAAATAATTGTAATATACGACTGTTTGTTAACAATGCCAATGACACTTCAATAGTGACGATTATATATTTGATCAATGTGTTTTGGGTCTCTTGTAATTGGTTGGGAGAAACTTCTAGCAATAATGTGGAGGTCAGGTCATTGATTTCTTCATTTTTTTCGGTTATTGTCTCGTTATATAGCATATCATTATACTTCTTGTCGTTATATTTCATGTCATTATATAGCATAGCATCATGGAGGATGCCATTATCATTGTATAACATACCATCATGGTGAATGTCATTATCATTATCTGGAGTCTCATTATGCAACCCATTATAGATGGTCTCATCAGTGATCTGTATATCATCTAATTTAACTATTTTAGCTTTCTTTTCGTCCACAACTCCTCCCTTTCTCACATGTGTCAATGCCAGTAATCCATGTAATACTTCTCCTGTCGAGATTCTCTTCTTCTCGTCAAATTCGCACATTCCTAATATCAATTGCTTGAACACAGCTCTCTCTTCCAGTTTTGTGATCATGGAATCGAGCCATTTACTGAGCAATTTGTCGTCATAGTTTAAAATCTCCTCCTTCAACTTTCCTAGATCTGCCAGACTATACGGTAATTCACCAAAACATAGCCACACCAAGATGAGACCCAAAGAATAGACATCACTGGAATACCCAAAATTCTTGAACACTCCATTCTTGTCTGGGAACAACAACTCTGGCGCCGTGTATTCCAAAGTTCCTGTGTTCCCCAAACCCGTCCTGATCATTCCTTCAAATTGGCCCTCACCAAAATCGGAGACGAGTACTTTTGGCACCTTATATTTATCGTACGGCTCCGAAAGAAGACAATTTGAAGGCTTTAAGTCCCTATGAATGATATGGTTGAGATGAAGATGATCAACACCACTAACTATATCTTCAAAAAGACTCACAATCTCCGGATTGGTGAACTTCAACTTGAAGTCTGTATCGGATTTGACTTGTTTCTTCCTCTCTCTTCTGAGAAGCTTTTCCTTTTTGATACCATTCTCCTTGAAGGAGAGCACCAAATCCTCCAAGTTTCCACCAGAACAATATTGCTGCAAGATATAAACATACGGGATTCTTATATTTTCGTCCTCATTGAACTTGAATTTGCTATCCAATTTGTCCATTTCCACCCAAACATGGTTATATCTAATAAGATTGGGGTGAGAGAGTTCGTACAATATCTTCACCTCAATCAATGCCTTCGAAAGGAAATTGATGTCGTTTCCAATGGGAACCTTCTTTATGGCATACACACCCAATGGGAAGTCCTGGAGATGGTGTTCTACTTTGTACACCGCACCAGAGGAGCCGGAGCCCAATTTGGCCAATTTTCTGAAGAATTTCTCAAAATAGCCCTGGGTGAATATAGAATTCGGTAATTGGGTATTATTTGCAGAATCTTGTAAATCCTGCGAAACAAGCAAGCGGAAATAATCGTTATGGGTGTAAGTGGAGCCATTGAAGCGATCGGAGTCCCTGGAATGAGTAGCGTTGGCCCGTCTTCCATTCTCGGCGTAAGTATGGCCCAAATTGAACCCGCAATTGGGACATCTTTCGTCGAAATCTATGTAGTTGTCATTTTCGTTCGAGTCGTAATTGAGTAGCTCCACCTCGTTGGACTTCTTGTTGTATACGATGAGTTTATTTTGAGAAGGACTATGTAGAATGACGTCTAGATTGTTGTTATAGACCGTCAATGACATTTTTGGTTTACAGACTACCCAACGTTCGTATATTAACTAACATACCTCAACATTATGGTCCTACCATCAGATAATTGGTGATTCTTTTGACAGCTGCTGTTGCTGCGTGGTGAGGTATGATGTTCAGGACACGACAAAGTCGGTTGATAAGTTGGATAGATTAGCCGAATGCACGGAAGTCGGCAGAAAGAACAATGAGATAGAAGGAATAAAGTTATCGATCAGATTTATCTGTGGGAATATTTCTGTATTGTGAAGTTAGCTCATCCAATTATTGGTGAATATGAGGATAAATATATGAAATGTGTTTAAGATCTCATTGTAGCTATCTGTTCTTTGTTGTTCGTGTCCAATATGCTACATGATATGATTATTATATGGAGATGGGCTATATAAACAAATATGCTACATGATATGATTATTATATGGAGATGGGTTATATAAACAGATTTCGTCTCTTCGTGGCTAATGGGTCTAAATGGAGACAGAATGGTATGGAGCAGGAATAAATGTCTCGTTAACAAATTGTAGGTTGATACAGTGTGTTTGAGTGTCATTATAACAAAGACATTTGATGATTCCGATGAGAGTGAACAAAGTGGACAGATCACGATAATCCTGATATTCTACTTGGTGATATTACATCAGATATATAATAATTATATTAATGGTAATTGTATCACTTCAAGTTGAGCTCTTGGGCCATGTTCAATTCTAATTCATCAAGGGCACTCTTTATATCCACCAATTGAGTTGCTGACATTAACTGTGGTTCTTATTGTTCTACACCAACAGATCTGGCTTTATCCATCGAAATCTTCTCGCTGAATTAGGAGGACAATGGAATTCTGTTTCCCAATCAGAGAATTCCAACACCAGCAAAATATCACCACCATCATTAACATCATTAACCAACTTTTGAAATCTCATTACAAGAGCCAGGGTTAAGGAAACTATTCCAATTTCCAATTTTCTTGTCCACTTAAATTGGAGAGCAGATGGGACCTAAGACTCAAAAATCCACAAGAATTATCAACTCAGCAACAACCGGAGATCTGAACGTAAAACCAATATTGGAAGTTAAATTTCAATCATTTTAGACACCGTCTATAATTGAATCTTTCTTGTCCATTTATATTCAACTGTACTGATGTACTGGAGTAGAAACTCATAATTTGGAAAATAGGGAAAAAGGATCAATTAGGCTCATCGTCTGTTGACATCGGAATACAACAAGCTCACAATATTATAATAGCAGTTCAAAAATAGCACCAAAACTAATAGACTTATAACTCCAGATCCTGTGAGTCGGAGGAGACTTCAGCCGAGCTTCTGATACTGGAATCAGGCAGATATTCTTCTGCTTCCTCGTCGATGGAGGGATTATCGAAGATCTGTTCCACCATTTCTTTCAATTGCTCGATTAACTGGAAGCAAACTCTAAGGTTTATAATCATACTGGTCATGCTTGTTCTCTTCCAGTTTAATCCTTTTATTTTTTCTTCTATTTCCTGGTATGATGATCCAACGATAGAAGGAATATTGGGTCTTGTGTTGGGCTTGATTTTGTATGATTCCAGGAAAAGTTTTTCTCCAAACATTCTCATTTGCTCAACGACATTTATAACTTCGTCAAATTGAGATTCTTTACGAACAATCGAGGAAAATTCGATGTCCAAGATACTCTCGTATGAGTTTGCCATCAACACTTCATTGATTTCAGCAGCATCAGCTTTTATGGACTCTTTAAGATATTTAATTTTCTCTTCAGAAGTTTGGCCCATTGTAAGTTAAATTTAAGAATCTAATAATGTATTAGGATAGAATATACTTAGAGGAGAAAGTGCTTTTCTCTTTTTTTGTTTCATGGCAAGAAGTTTGCAACACAAACGTTAGTTGACACAAAACGAATGTGGCTCAAATATGTAACCAAATTCTAAAAGTAAACCCAGTCCGACCATATTTGGCTAAGATCAAGACTCCTCTCGTTTATAATTGGCCTAACTGGTATACCCATTCTATTACATGTCTAAAAAAACCACTACTTGACACACTTTACAAGCTGGATTCTTCCTTAACTGATTCCATTGATGTAAATGATATTTCATTTCAGATCATCAGATCGAGACAATAATGAAGCTTTTCTGCTCCTATCTAACTCTTCAAACATAGCAAATAATAACATTTACGCTCTGAACCTACCACACATCTCCATCTCACTATTTGTAAACATACTACATCCATTCTTCTACTCGACTCACAACTTAGAAGTCAACCCCCTTCTTTCTCTGTCAGATTTCACTTTTGAGGCGCACTTTTGACTCTCTCTCATACTCTTATTCCACTTATATGCCCTCATCTTCCTATTATACTCACGGACCTTAGAAAGGTAGCGGCGAATAATATTTTGGACCTCTGGTGAACCCACCTCATACTTCTCCATCTCATCATGCCACAAATTGCGGTTTGGTTTGCGTGGTTTCTTCATTTTTGGAATGGTTTGTCTATTATAATTCATTTTGAAGATCCCCTAGTAAGAACAATTAGAATGAGCTCAAGAACCTTTCAGGGTTTTATTTTATATTTAAATACGGAATGAGCAGAAGACAGATATATTATTATTCTGGAGATATCAACCAGAATAAAATACTACTTAAAATTCTAGCTACAGAAATTTCTTTTATTTTATTTGGGACTTTCTTATATCTCGATAACAACAAATAATAGACACCATCTCATTTTTTTATTCAGCTTACAACTTGGAAGTCAACCCCCTTCTTTCTCTGTCAGATTTCACTTTTGAGGCGCACTTTTGACTCTCTCTCATACTCTTATTCCACTTATATGCCCTCATCTTCCTATTATACTCACGGACCTTAGAAAAGTAGCGGCGAATAATATTTTGGACCTCTGGTGAACCCACCTCATACTTCTCTATCTCATCACACCACAAATTACGGTTTGGTTTGCGTGGTTTCTTCATTTTTGGAATGGTTTGTCTATTATAATTCATTTTGAAGTTTCCCTAATAAGAACAATTAGAATGAGCTCAAGAACTTTTCAGGGTTTTATTTATTTTAAATACGGACTGAGCAGAATACAGATATATTATTATTCTGCAGATATCAGCCAGAATAAAATACTACTTAAAATTCTAGCTACACTAATGATTTCTTTCATTTTGGATAAAATATATCTCAATACATACGAATATATTATATATTTTATCTCATATTTACACAACTCACAACTTGGGAGTCAAACTCCTTCATTTCATGTGAGATTTGGCATATGAAGAGGATTTCTGGCATGCTCTCAACATCCTATACCACATATATTCCCACTCCTTCTTATGATAATCATTGATCATAGCAAGATACACAACATCTGCCAACTCGGGTGAATCCTTCTAGCACTTCTAAATCTCATCATACTATGCTTTACTACTTGGCCTGTGTGGTTTTGGAATGGTTTGTCTTCTAGAACTCATTTTAAACTACCCCTGTTACGAGAAAAGAATAAGTTGAAGAAATGTTCAGAATTATTGCTTATATTGAAATGGTGACTGAACAGAAGATAGATATCTTATTATTCTGGAGAGGCGAACCCGAAAAAAACAAAAAACATTCTACATTTCAGATTCCCATCGGAGTGAACATATATATGTATATTAGTGATGTAGGGTCTTTTAGGGTCTTTTACTGATAAGTAGAAATTTGTTTCGATCAATCTACTGTGATTTAAACATGTCTTTTCCTGAAATAGTCTACAGGATGACATTTTGCGTAAATATTATTTGGTAAATTTATTTATTAAATGTTCAAATATTATTTAATAAGAGATTTATAATATATCTCGTCGATTCACCTCTTCATATATGGAGAAGGTCGTGTGGTGGATTTTTCAATTATTTTCCGAATTAATTTTTTTTATTTTTCGGTATTTTTCACTTCATCAAGATGAGCATTTCTCCAAACATCTCTATACCGTCATATATTTGTCAGAGCAAGCATCGATAGAATATACAAAGATGGACAACAATCTCATAGCCTCGAATAAGAGAAAAAGAGCCAAACAAAAGACAAACAGAGCAGCTTCCAGATCCAATACTCCCCATTCTGCAGATGGCTCTTCCAATACAGATGTCTCGAAGAACATTAGAAGACGATTAAGAAAGAAACAAAAAGTAAACAATGTCGCAAAGGTGGAATCCACTACTGATAATTTTGTTCCATTGGCCAGTTCGTCCGATGAGCGCTCTGATTCTGACGCCAATAATGACTTCCAATTGGTATCTGATTTCTCGGACGAGGAACAACAAGAGGCCCAAGATAACCTCGGGTCCAACGGAAAATCGGTTAATGCTTTGACAAATAACCAAGATTTTATTGGCTTTGACTTTTCCTCGGATGAGTCCGAAAAGGAACATCACGAATTCTCGGATGATGGGTACATAAGTAATGATGAACAATCCATGAATACAAAATCCGATAAGTCTGTCACTTCGCTATATCCTTGGATAAAGGACCATGACCATTCGAAGCAAAGAGAAATTGCTGATTGGTTGACCTTGGAAATCAAGGACTTTGTCGCCTATATATCTCCATCAAAATATGAGATCTTGCAGAGAAACAGCACAGTGAGAAACTTAAGAGAATGTATAACGGAGTTCTGGCCAGATGTGGAGGTCCATGTATTTGGTTCTTATGCCACTGATTTGTATCTTCCTGGCTCCGATATCGACATGGTAATCATCTCTAATTCTGGGGAATACGACTCCAGATCTAAATTATATCAATTATCGTCGCATTTAAGAAACACCAAGATGGCAATCAGAATGGAAGTAATTGCTAAGACTAAAGTGCCAATTATCAAGTTTGTGGATCCCAAATCCCAAATTAACATAGATATTTCCTTCGAGAAGCGAAACGGTATCGATGCTGCAAGGACCATTAGAAAGTGGTTAGAGGAACAGCCAGGCTTAAGAGAACTTGTTCTCATTATCAAACAATTCTTGGCTTCAAGAAAGTTGAATAACGTTCATGTTGGGGGTTTGGGTGGTTATTCTACTATCTGTCTTGTGTATTCATTCTTGAAGATGCATCCCCGTCTTCTTGTCAACTCCATCGACCCGCTCGAAAACTTGGGTGCTTTGCTAATAGAATTCTTTGAGTTGTACGGAAGAAACTTCGGCTACGATTATTTGGCTATTTGTGTCGATGATTCGGGGTGTAAATATTTGTTGAAGACAGATTATCCAGACTTACAAGGAAGATCTCCGTTTTCCTTGGCTATTCAAGATCCATCGGATCCTGCCAATAACATTTCGAGAGGCTCTTTCAATTTACGAGACATTAAAAAATCCTTTGGTGGTGCATTTGACTTGTTGTCGAACAGATGTTATGACTTGAATTCTGCAAGTTATAAAGAAAGATTGGGTAGCTCTATACTTGGGGATGTCATCAAATATCGTGGTAAGGAAAGAGATTTCAAAGATGAAAGACATTTGATCGCCAACGAAGCCATAAACCCTTACGAAAGCGATGGTAATAATGATAAATATTACTACTCTGATATGACCGTGGAATCCGATGTTGAGATTGTTCAGGAAGTGAAGAATGTTGAACCTAGGCCAGCTTTAGGTGAGGAAACCGAAAGCGTCGAGGAATATGATCCCGAGGAATATTACCCCGAAGTTCCATCAAAACCTACAAGAACGACAAACACTGAGGAGCTTATGGGATTAAAAAACGTGGATGACAGTGATGATAGCCTAGTAGAACTCTCTAATACCGATTTGGAGAGAAGAAGTATATCAAAGGAAGCAAGAAGAGATTATTGGTTACAGAAAGGTAACACATATTAGTGTACTATATATTACGAACTTGTGTTAATAGCATTAATGAATTCACATTTAGCATTCGAAGGAAGTATGTTCTAGAGCTGGGAAGAAACAATCACTGTGCCTTGAAGAAATATGGCAACCTTTCTTCAATGAGAGATCGCACGAGTTACTACACATTTTTGTTCTCGAAAGTTATTAACAATACATATTATACACACACCATCGACCTATACCTATAACCATACCATTACATTTACACCTCTCCTCAAATCCTTCTATCACTTCTCTCCTCTATTTTATTCATCCAAGCGCAACATGAAGCTTAACAATTCTTTTCTCAATGTTTTCTTCTTGCACTCACTTAAGCCAGAGATATCAGAAGAAGAGAATCCACCTATCATCTCACTCAACCTATCTAATTTGTCAACGGTAGTTTCAATAGCAATATCACCCTCAGCAATTATTGGCTTTTGATTATGGAAATAATCTATAGCACGTTTATCAGGAGAAATCTCAGTCATGCTTGAATCAACAAAGGAATTGAAATAAGGCTGGGTAGCTACATTAAAACCATTCCTATCGTTTGGCTCGTAGAATGGGTTTGCACCAATATCAACCAGTCCCGTCTTAACTTCCTTAGAAGCTTCTATTTGTAAGCTTGTTGGAGAGCTAGTGTCAATTGGACTCAGCGGTTTCAATCTTTCAAATTCAGGAGAATCTGGTTCCTCAACCTCGTTATTGAATTCGTTTGAGATATCCTCATTAATGAAAGACTCATCATGACGTGTAGGACCAATCGGAGAGCCAGATTGAATCATACTCAAAATATCGGACTTGAATTGTTTCAAAGATTCCCTTGATAATCCAGGGCAAGATTTATGCTTCTTTGACGTTGACTCTTCAATTTCGCTTTCCAAAGATCTCTTCCTTCCTACCTCTGGATACATGGTTTGGGAAGAGATAGTTGCTTGAATTTCAAGCTCACCAGTGTAGTTCCTCTGCAATTCATTAGAACTCACATCCTTACTCTCATAGGCAAGCATTTCCATGCTTTGTTGATTAGAAAGAACGGAGTTGGAAATTTCATCCATCTCATTATCAGAAAATATCACACTGCCCACTGCGACATGAACAGCATCATCGTTCTCATTACTGCTCATCGTATCAATTTTCTCCTCTAAAGAATCCGATATAGTGGAAGGTTGTGTTTTTGCTGATTCCAACGAGTCAGATAAATTGAACTCTTTCTTAGATTTGCCTTTGCTAGGAGTTGAATCATCTCCTTCAAGTGGAATAATAGTCACCTGCGTTGAATGTGATTCCTCTGTTCTAGGCTCCTCCACGTCGACTGGATCTGGAGTAAGTTCTTCTTCACTCTCTTGAATTAGAACAGGCGGAAATTGGAAATCATTTTCTAAGTTCTCAATAACATCCACTTCTTCTTCCTCAACTTCTTCTGCTTGCTGGAGAACTTCATAAATTTTGTTCTCTTCGGCTCCTTCTAAAACAACTTGTATTTCTTGCGATCCATATGAAGCTTCCGCTTGGGCGACAACTTCCACATTATGAGGGTCTGCAGAATTACCAATGACGTCTGTATCCTTTATTTGAGGAATTGAGTCATCTACTTCTTCTCCTTCTATTAACACTTGAACATTCTGAATATCAAGTACATCGCTATTGGATCTTTCATCGATCTCTCTCGAAGATTCTTCGACATTCGATGGAAGTACGATTTCCTCATCCTCATTAGAAATATTGTCAATGAGTTCTTGGACAGAGAGAACATTGGTTGACCTCTCAGGTAAACGACTGGCTTCTGTCTGGACGATATCAGACTCCCCTGGGGATATTGTTTTAATTTCAGTATCCTGGATAAGTTGAGTGTCCACCATAGTCAAATCATGATGATGATTGTATTCATCTTCATCATTAATTGGACTTTGTAAACTTTCATGATACTCTACATCATCGCTATTTTCCGAACCTGGCTCAATTGGCTTATACTCATCTTCATGTGATTTTGCTGTATCCATACTGGCATCTTCATACTGTTCAGAGTCAGATGAATCAAGCCTGGAATTTTCAGCTTCTAACTCGCCAAGCACATTGTCATTATCATCCTGATCCACCATTTGAGTATCAGGCAATATCTGCGAATCATCCACCTCAACTAGGACACTTGAATTTCCAATATCAATCAAATCGTGTCTGTTTTCGTCAAATAGAAGAGCTTCATACTTTCTGAATAATCTTAATTGAGATTTCAATATTCTCTTACAATTGAACTTTGAGCCATAGGAGCTGACTAGGAAATCATCAACCAATAAATAATGTCCTCTTTGACAGACATCAAACAAATATTCTGTCCAAAGGGAATCAAATTTGATAGCCTCATCTTCAGTGAGAAGGGTGAGTTTCTTGAATATTTGAGATCTTAAATTGTAGAGCTCAAAATCAAACTTTCTTTCCACCAAGAAGTTCAAAATTCCAAAGAACTCTTCGTTTCGTTCCCATCTAACTAATAAAACATTCAAGGTGAACTGCTTCAATATAGCTGGAGCATCGTGCATCAAAAGTATAAAGAAATTGAAGCAATTCAAACTCCAACCTGCAATATCCAATGCTTGTAATGATCTAACCAATTCTCCCTCATTATTGAGAATGGACTGAATAAGTTTCTTCAATGTATTCTCGTAGTTGGAATTCATTCTGCTGAACAATTTTCCATAATAGGCTAATTCGCTGGTAGTCAATTTTGCGAAGGTCTTATTGGTAATGTAATTGTTAACAAACTCATCAGCAGACTCATTCAAATGATCCACAGCACATAGTTCGGCAATAAAGAGAATATCTTTCTTTCCCAAACTAGTCATGACAAACCTCAAGAATTCAATCAAGTCTGTAGTTTCAAAATCCAATACACTAGGTAAGATAGCCGAAAAAATATTCTTGCTATTCTTCAAATCAATCAAGTTCGTGGAGCCAAAAGTATCATTGAGATTTATCAAGATCTTATAACTGCTATCAACTGAAATCTTATTGTGTTTGAATAATGTCTCACAGATGAATGGTATATCGTTAATGATATACGTGGAATGATTGCTCAATTTAGTTTCTCTCTTAGTGACCATCTTCAAATTATTCAAGAAAGTCATAAAGAGATCAGTCTTAACGTCAGTGGAAAATGTGCCTAGTCTGAAAATAACATTGAGATTCTTGATGAAGACATCATAGTTGAGGAAGATCCATCTTGGATTGAGCGAAGGAAGTTCATTGAGTTGAATAGCATCATTCCCTAAACATCTCATTGAGTTGTACTTCTTTTCTGTGACAATGCTGTTGTTCTTCAATAACTTGTTGATTAACTTCAATCCTAACTCATGCATGTAGGCAGAACTATGTTTACTGAAATAAAACCCACTTAAAACAGGTTGAATGACTCTATCCCAAATAAAGCCAAATTGCTTTATCAATTGTTTGATATTTGAATTGATAGGGGTTAGTAAATGGTATACTATAGCCAAGAAGAGATTATGAAGCACGTCAACTATCTCTTTCTGATCCACAAGATCAACTATGTTCAATATTGGATGAATCAACAATTTGAATCTAGATTTCAAATCATCTTGCTTATAGTTGATATCCTTGCAAAGGTTGTACACCATACATTTCCAACTCCTCAATGCCGTCACTTTAGCGATGGTGTTGGTCTCATTGAAACAGCGTTTATGGACCTTGAGCCAATCTTGGATATGATCCCACTTTTGAATACCCTTAGAGGCATTAACTAAAAGCGTAATAGACAACCATATATCCATTGCAAATTTGTATTGTTCGTTGGAGATGAGTTCTTCGATTTTGCTGGTGATTAATTGAAAGCCAGTTTGATCCTCTTTTAACGAGCAATCGCTGATGGTTCGTATATTATTTGGAACAGGCTTGGAGAGCATCAACCAAACGTTGAAGTTGACATTTTTGTTATCCATGAAGTTCTTAGCCACTTCCATCAAGGTTATGACACCAGTATTCATTATTTTCAAGTACAAGGAATTGTTCAAGTCCAATAAATTGACAATCAACCATGGGAACCAGCTGTTAAAGTTCTTAGCCATCATAGTAGGGAAATTGTTGACAAAATATCTCAAGGTTATCATACGCTCGATCAGAATAGAGCTACTTGGGAAGAAGGTCATGTTGATGAGACTGTATAACATTTTCTCAGACATCTCGGCCGTCAAGATACGTTTTGCCAAGTGTAGCTTGGAATCTTTCAATATCTGAAGATATGGTGATATTAGGGATTTAGATATCTTTATGTTGGTGATCATTTCACAAGAGTGTTCGATAACCCATCTCGAAACTTTCATGTCCACCAAATTGTTCAATTCAAGTGTGGATGTGAATTGGTTCATCAATTTCAAGGCTTGAACCACAGCTCTAGAGCTGAAAGGATCACTGATATTCTCATCAAAGACTCTTAATTCCATATTTATGACATCTCTTTGGATATATGTGGTAAGTTTATTGACCTGATCGGGTCCAAGACCATTGATGGTGTTCAATAGCACCTCAGCGGTGTTGGTTTTGAAGACATGGTTAAGACTTGCGTAGACCTCAAACCTCCTGTCAAAGGACTCAGAGCTGAGCACCCCAATACATCCCTTTAAGAACGAACTCAACTCGTTACTGTTCTTTTTAAGCTGGATAATCGAGCCCGGCAACCACGATTCCGGGTTAGAGGAATCAAAGGTCTTGAGGGAATGTGCCGAGTGTCCAAGGGAAGGAGAGGACATCTTAAGAATAGATTTGATGGGGGTTTGTTGCATGCTGACGGGGGATGAGGGCTGTTGGTCTAGGAACAAGTCGTCGGAGAACGCAACCCTCTTTCTCGCCTTTGTAGGAGACGATTTTGAAGGAGAAGAAGATATGTTCGTGTTATGGAAGAACCGATCCATGGCATAATTCTTCAATGGCGAGGAATTGAGCTCGTCCGAGTTGGTGGGGAGATAATCTGTGATCTGATACTCGGGCAATACGCCCTCGGTCTTATCACTGAGAGTGTCCTTATTCTGCGACACGGAGCTGGGAAAGAGATTCTCCTTGTTATTGAGATTGACCGTCATTTTGGTGAACTTGTATATCTCCGAGTTTCGTTTGGCCTCCGGGGACGAGTTGTCTGGAACGGGCGAAGGAGATCTGTTGATGGTGGGGGGTTGGGGATCAGGGTTGTAGAAGCCTCGTTTTCTTCGTCTGGGAGCGGAAGTGAGCAAGGGTGTGGGATTGAGTATTTGGGTCTTTTTCTGGGAGGGTTTCGATCGTTGTCTCTTCTCTTTCTTGTTATTATTACTATCAACACCACTATACATGGTCTTTCTAGGAGGGTCAGTAGAGAGCTTCGTGCCATACAAAAAAGAGCTACTTACCTCCATAAAGTATACACAATTATGTATATACCACTGGTCAACTGAAGTTGTATGTGCAAAACACTAGTTCTACCAATAGATCTCAAGCTATGGACTCAAAAATCTCCTTCTGGCACTTCTTACACGGTAAAAATTAATTACGCGTTTACGGGCTGAGATGCATCCAAATTGGCGACCTATGCAGACGGAACTGTGAGGACGGTGTGCAAGGCGTGAGTTGGTTAATGGGGTTGCTTGGGTTGGATGGGAGTAATTTATAGTGCGTTGGGTGAGTTGGTGAGTGCGGTGTGGTGAGTGTCTCAGGCTCACTCCAGGCTCATTAATCAAAATTTGCCATCACTCTTCGTTCCCATCATTAACTAACCAGATCTCTACACATCATCCCATACAACCATTATATTATATGAAACAAAATGCAATGAATAAATTAAAACCAAAATAGCAAAATCCTCCTCTGAATAAATAGATATCCTCCTTGTAAATAAAACAGCAAAATCCTCCTCTGAATAAAACAGCAAAATCCTCCTTTAAATGAAGCAAAAATCCTCCTTGTAAACCCTCACGCCTTTAAATCCCTAGCAAATACTCTCAACTCCCTCAATACATCGTAATGGAACTGATACTCCCGTTACTGTTCAACACCTCCCAAATACATCTCTTATTGCCATACAATTTGGTTTGACCCCAAGTTGTTGCGGCCTCACTAATAGGCTCGTCATTCGAAGACGGTTGTTCGGTTGTGTCTCCATTTGTCAACTCGTCGCGATTGATAATATCCAATTCATTATCAACGAATTCCGATTCGTTCCTATCCAATAGAACGGGATTCAAGTCATTCTTGAAATTACCTGGCAATTCGTGGAAAAGCATGTTACTTGTGGCCCTTGGATGGTAATCGTGAAAATTATCAAACACCTTATTCTCATCTTGTAATATGGCAGAAGTGGTCGTGATATCGGATGAAGAATCAAACCCAATCATCTGCCAATTGCACTTATTCCATCTCATGAAATCCATGCTGTCAACAACTCCATTATGGATAATCACCTTTATCAACCTTCCCGAGGCAGAGCTGGAATCGTTGAGATCATACAACAAATCAATGCCAAACTTGAAATAATTGTGGAACTTCCCATTTGTGATAGGATGAGGGATCTTCTCGTGGATCTGCAATCTCGAGTCGTTTTTGTTGAACGAGTCTTCGGGAGGACCAAGTTTAGAGATGATCTGTTGTTGGGTGGTTTCACCCAATTTAACAGTAAATGAGTCCTTATTGGTCACGAATTTCAATTGACCCGATGGTAAATGAATAAGAACCTTGTTCAACTCGAATGTTCCCGCGCTGGGGAACGAATAATCCTCGTTATTGTATAAATATTTAGACAATTTGGAATAGAACTCTTCGTAGGATAACTCGGTAAATAAGCTTGCAGCCAGACAATCGATATCTTTCGAATTCAACAATTTCAGCAATTTGGAATTATCATCGATATCTCTGATCTGGTGTGCTATATCGTCGTTGAGACTGAACTTGAAAGCAACACCGGGATACGAAAGAATGTAGGTATTTGAGTCCATCAACTTCCCCGGATAAGTAGGTCCGAAATGTTTATTGTAGATTTGTTTAAGGGTAGGATTGGCTATTTCCAAATTCGCCTTGATATTAATTTCCGAGCTTTTATAGCGATATACAAGACTGTCGAAGGATAAGAGCTCGATGAGAATCAACTTTTGAGTGGAGGAATTGAACATCAAGCGGATTTTCCAATGGTGAACCTCGACGAGAATCGGGATCCGAATAGGATTTTCCTTGCTATATACCAATTTCATCTGGATGTTGTTCTGTTTCAAGAGATTGAGGATGTTATAAAGAGAGTCTCCTAATTCTGCCACTCAATTAGTATTACACAGGGAACACGTCGTCTCTTCACTTACTAAGGAATGATAAGCCCGTTCCAGGCACGATTTCTAGATTGTCCAATGTCGTCATGTTACAGTGTATTGGTGACGTTATCGTAATAGTAGAGAGAGTATTGATTATATAGAGTCGGATGTCAGTCGGTCGTGTTGGGGCCGACCTGTCAAACTGATAAGGGTCCGGGGTGGGTGTTGATGGTGGGGTTAATAGAGGGACGATAATGTTTATATAATGTGGTGATGTGATATTTGGAGTTTGGGGGATATTATCTCGTATTTTTCTGTATAGTTGATATGGTGGGTATTGAGAGCTGAGAGTGGTGTGTTAGGCGCGTTATGCGTGCCAAAGGACGGGTCTGTTCCAGAGGTAGGTTTGAGCTAATTAGACGGATAATGGCTATTATTATTTTTATATATTCCAATTCGGGGCATTTAGTGTGTAATGGGATTATTTTGTATGTGTCAAATTAAATATACTCATTGTGGATGTCTTTGAGAGGGAAAACGCGTCCAATCATATAGAACTCCATCAATTACTGAGCTAGATTGAATCTGATTTCTCGGCATTTTTTCTAAGCTCAGAGAGAATTATCTCCAATAGACATTCCAATATTCCAATATAATCAAAATAATAAAATAAACACAATTACATTGCTTATCTCTCCCATTACTGTAGTCATCACACTTAATTCCCAATACGGCAATTCTCAAAATTAAATTCCCCTGCCCTAAAAACTTTTGGAAAATTTTCATTTGTCTCAGATTTTATATTTCCTATAAAAGGACAAGAACAACTATTTCGATTATTAGTTATTCTTGCTTAACATCTGTTACAATTTGTAAGTGATTACCTTTTATAGATATTTATATGATGATGAAACAATTTTAATGCATAGTTCAACTGATCATTAATGAAGAGAAAAATTACCATCAATAGTCTTTCACCCCTATCTGATTTTATATCTATTACAAGTTAAAATAGCGTATACTAACATTATAGATTATGGATCAACTGACCTTTTGGTGAATCTTTAAAACTTCTCTGACCGTCTCTGTTACCTACAATGTTGAATGTCTAACTTGTCATGCTCATTAATATTTAATCTCTATAACACATCTAATTCCTTCAAATAACCCGTCAATCCCTTCGCATCTTCATTCCAATTCACGGTCTCTAATAGTTGGATGGCTCTCTGGATCTCGGGTGTTCCGACCCCCTCATTCATTAACTCGTTATAAACCTCAAATAAACTTTCGCTTGCCAAGTCTCGGATTCTTGCCAAAGGATGATTGCAACATAACCATGCCAATCTCTTCTTAGGCTCGGATAGTCCCGAGTACATGCTCAAATAGGTGAAATTCTTCAAAACCAAGCTGATTCGAGTGACATTTGAGGTGTTCAAATGTAAATTGTAGCATCGCACATAGACCCCCTTATAATTGAAATCCAGGGGTAAGTCGATTCCCGATTCGAAGATTCGTGCTAGTAGATTGAGACAACAAATCTGAGCCTTCATTATTCTTTCTGTGCCATGGTCTTTTGACGCATTTTTCTGATTCTGTCTGGGGTCTATTTTCAACAAGGACAACAAATCATTCAAGACAATAGTCTTCTCCTGAGAAGTCAACTTCTTCTCGAACAACTCCAAGAATTTCCTCAACGAAGCTGAGATCGTTGAATTGGTAGCGGCAATTGCACCACCGCTGAATACATAGCCTTTCCAGAACTCTTTGGATAATTGTTTCAATCTCTCATTTTCAGGATCCTCCACCAAATTACTTAAAATCTGGGTATAATAGTAGTTCAATATAAACGAATAATAACTTTCCAAATCGTTGAAATAAAACTTGAAATATTCATCAGAGTTGTCAGCTGAGTCAACAAACTCAGAAAAGGAATACCCTTTCATCTCGAAGAGAACGTATAACGATTCGATTCTGAGTCGGTCCATAACTTCGCCCATTATTCTTGTGAGCTTCAATTCGATCTGAAATAGAAGGTCAGAGTCAGAGAAACGATGGTAATTATGCTTAATTAGTTGGATAGTAGATATTCGAATTTTGTTCCCCACATCACCCTGATTTGTCAATGTATAATCGTCCAATTGGTTCACCAACTTCTCTATAATGTTTCGATGAGTGGCTGCATCAGTCGATTCCAATTGAATATGGTAATCCATACTTTGAATAAGATTCGATCGGCAAAAAGCATCCACCTTCTTATCGCCAGCCAAATCAACCAATTGTTCAAGCTGTTGCAATGACAAGTGTTTGTGATGACCAATTGATTTCGAAGACGTCAAGTTATTGTTTCTTATATAATACAATAATTTGTCAAACGTTTGGGATGACAACTGGTTTTCAGACAATGCCTCAAGAAGTCTAGAGAATTTTTCAATTATCATATCATCTGTTTGGCGAATTATCCCCATAACCAAATCCCATATGTTTTGTGTTAGAATGACATTGTTATCGAGTAAGACTATGCTTGAAAGTAAATGTAACAATTCCTCTCCTTTATAAGAAGCATCTCTATGATAATCGTATTTCATGTTGTCTACCACTTTGATCAATCGTGCGGTGTAGGAAGTAGTTGATGATGGCAACAATTGAGCAATGACATAGAAGTAGCCTTCAATAGGGTCATAAGATGGGGCGGTTTCAATTGTGTCAAGTAGTGTATCAATTATGCTGTCGCAATTGATATTTGCACCTTCATGGTTAAATAGAACAAGAGATTCAATATTGTTCATATTTGTCAATTGTCCAATTAATATTGCGCTCAATTTTCTAGACTCATATTCGCTGTTTCTCAAGCCATTTTTCAAGAGAAATCCTAGAAACATGTTCTTATCGAACCCAAGATGCACTAGCTGGAGACAGATCTGAAAACTTTCTTTTAATTGGCCCAACTTGATGAAATCAAAATTTTCTATGAACGTCACAAGCAACTCACCAACAACAGCGACTCGTCCTTCAAAGATTTTGGAACCAAATCTACCTATCAATTCCTGCAAAGTGGCAGAACTGGCTCTTCTCACAACCAAATCTCTATCAAAACAAGCAACCAAGATCAAATTTATCAAGAAGGTGTCCAATACTTCCATTGACAACTCCTTTGCACTATATTTTTTAAAGATAGACCAACAGATGAAACAAGACGAGTCTCTAATTTGGGAACCAACTGAAAATGTGACTCTATTTTGGCTGAAGAAGAGAGTTCGAGAGACTATCGATGCTAATATCGGTAGATAATCCAATGGTATCAAGTGATTACGACATAATTCACCCATTATCAAAAGGATACTGTGGTATTTTGGAATAGAAAGATTGTCATAATCGACATCAAGATTTTGTATGAAATTGGATAATTTCAAATTAGAGATCTCTAGCTCACCCAAGAGGAAGTCGATGACCTCTAAACGATATTCTGCTGGTAATAAACCACATAGCTTTGCCAAGTTCTTGGAAAAACATTCCCTAACACTTGTATCGTTATCATTCAAATACTCCATAAGATCGTTGAAAATAAACTCCACCTTTGCTCTATTGTCAAGATGAATGTAATTCATACCCAATTTCGAGAGAATCTTCACCAACAATAGCTTATTGGTGGCCAATTCCGACGTCGATTGTTCCAACTCCTTCAACACAATACTCTCATAGATAACATCTAGATAAGTGCTCAAGACATCGAAGGGACATTTCTTTAGAATGTTCTTTATTGTCAAGAGATGGCCCATTTTATGCACATTATTAATAGTATCCCATTCGTCAACACATCTGGCAAAATACGTCTCTAAGAAGCCCAACGCGATCACATCCACTCTGGTGAGAAATCTATACAATACGATAGTGGATATCAATTGTTCCTTCCCGTTGTTTTTGGTGAGATATCTGAGAACCACGTCATAGATTTGTTGCGGGAGTTTCTCATCGATACTAATTAGCGGAAACGGAATCAACACCAAATTGGAGAGCCATAACAACAAAACAAAAGAGTCAAACGAGTTGGTATCGACATTCTCGTCATTCAACAACCGAATGATCTTTTCCACCAAATAGATGTCGTTGGAGAGATGGTTGGAGATCTGCTTGAAACCTCTTATTTTGCTGACATTATATATCAATTGGGAAAGGTTTCTTTTGAGGGACAGCTCCAAATCGATATAATAATTGGACAAAGTGTCGATGTAGAACGATAAATGTCTGTCCAAAAGCACCGGATTGGGCTCGAATTGGTTGATGATGATGGTCAATCTCTGGTAATCCTCGAGAGTCAACTGCAATGGTCTTGGACTTAACAATTGAAGAAGTTCATCATGAAGCTCGTCATGTTTCTTCAACAACAAAATCTCGAGATCATCCATTTCTCAGCATTGGTGTGCTTCAATTATCTCAGCTGAGTTATATAACAAATGTTAGAATAAAATCAATTTTCACACACGACTGAATTCGCGATTTCTATCAGATCACTGTTCTGTTAATGAATAGGCTCATCTCTCGAGAAGGTAAACATGGACGCTCCTTCTGCAGCAGAAGAGTTCAGCCCAGAAAATCCAACTCGAGCCCATAAGGAGACCGAACATACATCACTAATAGTAATACATTAGCACAGTCGAATTAATCGGAACTTTGAGTTATCTCTAATACACATTCTATTACACATTTGAGTTATCTCTAATACACATTCTATTACACAATTTTGAGTTGAAATATCGAATATACATTCTATTGCACAATTTTCAGTTAAAATCTCTAATACACATTCTATTACACATTTGAGTCATCTCTAATATACATTCTATAACACAATATTTACAGTTACGCCCTAGGCACTATTTTTCAAAACTCTCAATACTACCGCATCTCTCTTATCATATTGGAAGAGATACGGCTTAACAACCTTGTTTTTACTGTTCTTATCCAATCTGGATATGTTCTCATCATCTGGAAAATCTGCAAAATAGACTTGATATTTCTGGAATAATGTCTCAATTTGTTGCTTCTTCGCCCTTACCAAATCCATACCAGCCAATTCTTTCATTAAGGAATACAATCGCTTATCTTTGGTTGATTTCTGTAATCCCATTAATAGCCCATAGATGGCTGGATTCACACGATTGTAATCATCAATCAAATGGTAAAGATAATAGTAAATCAAAGAATAATCTCCACACAATTGACTGCTTATCAAATAATAGTAATTATCTTCATTGACAACAATCGACTCATCAAGCGAACAAAATTCCTTTTTACTTTTGATCATGTCAAAAACCTCGTAGCCAATAATCTTTGTTGGGCCGGAATTCTTACCTATCAGTCTAATCAAAATGTTGAAAGAATCTTGGTTCAAGAACTTCCAATATCCATATGCTTTATAAACTCTCATCAACGTCAACAATGCGGAAAAGTTACGAGTTTCACATATGGCACTGATTGACAAGTTCATAAGAAGTGTGAGTAGGGTCGATTGTTCGTTTGAATCAATCGTATCAACTCTACGTCCCAATTTTGCGATGTCTTCCTGACTCAGAATATCCGAAGTTAAATCTGGATACAAGAATTCCAACTCCTTGTAGGAGAAATTGACTCCATACTTACTAAATTGTTCGATTAGATTCCAGAGAGATTTCCACTCAAGGTCCGATTCAGAGAAACTTTCTATAATGGATAATGCCAGATCGGAAGAGATGGTCTCGCCTTGGGCCAGAAAGATATCTTCAATGATATTTATCACCCCGTCATAATCTGCCTGTTGGCCAAACAAGATGGCAATTCGTTCAAGCGTTTCGTGAGTCAACCCCGGTATCAAGTTCATTTTAATAGCCTTGTGATAGATGAAAGAAACCAATCCATGATCAGAATATTCCAAGGCCGAAAATAGGTAAGCTTGCCATCTCTGAGCCGAGATCACCAAATGGTTGTCAAGTGCAAGCTTGAGCATATTTGCCATTAATTGGAAATCCTTCTTCTGCGAAGCAACCTCCAAAAAGAAGAATAATGGGAATTCTTCCATCACTTGTTTTGTTGTACAACCAAATTCGTTTATCAATCTGGGGAAAGCGGTCTTGAAATGGTCCACAGCCTGTTCATATTGACGATTTGACAACAAAAAACGAGACTTTGTAGCCTGTAATTCGAGTTCAAACGGAGAAACATCGTCAAATATGTCCTCCAAAGTCAGCTCCAATCTCTGTATATCATAAAATTTATCCGAATTGCCAATTATCAGACCAATCATCTTCATTTGCATCGGTCTGATGTCATATTGGTTGAGTTTCATCTCTCTTAATAACGATAATGCCAACTCCACACACGATGAGGTGCGCATACTCACCAAACAAGACAAGATTTCGTTATATATATACATTGGGGGTATTCCTTTATTCTTGGGGACCTCATTGAGTTCAAGAAAGAATCCTTCATAATCCCTCGACCGGTGGTATCCTTTCAACGAATTGCACACATTGTTCCAATATTCCCTTTGGTCGCTTTTATCAAAATTTTGTATTCTTGTTGCTTTGGGTCTATTTGTCTTCATCAGTTTCTCTTCATTAAGAAAGGCCAACATGGATTTGTCTACATCCCGATTTTTCACCAATCGCACAACATTGCTAGAGAATCTCCTTATCGATAGCATATTCTACACCGGATTATATTATCATTATTCGAGTGATTTCTACACACTACGATCCCTCCTCTGTAGAATGGTTCCAGCTGGATCAACTTAGAAAGGACTTGATGCATGTCTTGATGGGGATTGGTTTCTGCACGAACAGACATCTGGAGCGAAGAAATGGATCAAATGAAAAGTTTATTATGAGTTGAATTTGCGGATAAAAGTCAATATGATCCAGCTTAGATCTGTTTCTAGAGGAATAGCGAGAAGATGCATGTCTACTGCTGGTAGTGGTCTAAATGTGTTTGATAGAAATGCCAAATTGAAACAAAGGGTGCTTGCGGTGAAAAATCCTGAAAGCAAACAAGCCGACTATTTAAGAGATGAAATTGCTAACAGAACCATTGAGAGAATGTCCTGTATCACACGTAATTTCGATACTTTGTTGGATTTCGGCTCAAATAGTGGAAATTTTGCCAGACAATTGATTCAGGTCTCGGAAGATGAGCAATTGAACAAAGATAAAGAGACACTTAGATCGAAAATGGGAAAAATCGTGATGTTTGACAGTTGTAAGGAGATGTTGTATCGTGATTCTGATGCCAATGAGTACGATTTCAACCAGAAATTGCAAATCGAAAGAGTTGTGGGCGATGAAGAGGCATTCAACAGCCCGGTTTTGAAGCCAAATACATATGATGGTGTGATTTCCAACTTGTCGCTACATTGGATAAACGACTTGCCCGGAACTCTTCAAAGAATCAACGCCATTTTGAAGCCAGACGGCATGTTTATGGCCTCTATGTTCGGCGGTGACACTTTGTTTGAGTTGAGAACTGCCCTACAGCTCGCTGAATTGGAGAGAAGGGGCGGTATATCTCCAAGAGTGTCGCCCTTGATCCATCATACCGACGCCGGAAACTTGTTGAACAAGGCGGGCTTCAACATGTTGACCATCGATGTGGAGGAGATTGTTGTGGGATATCCGGATATTCTTTCGTTGATGGAGGATTTGAAGCTAATGGGGGAGAATAACGCGGTTTTGACCAGACCCAATCTCATGCAGAGAGATTTGTTATTGGCTGCTGGAGAGATCTATAAGGCAATGCATGCCGATGAGGATGGCTCGTTGCCCGCTACCTTCAGCATTGTGTTTATGATTGGATGGAAATCGAGTCCCGATCAGCCTAAACCGTTGAAGCGAGGTACTGGTCAAGTCAATTTGAAGGACGTTTTATGAGGGTTGTTTATAGTATGAGATGCGTGTATATATGAGAGTATGTAGAGAAGAAACTGAAAGAAAACACCAAAACTTAGAATTTCTATTCATATCGTCATGATCGTTTTCATATCTATTTATATTATCATTGTTATTTCTAGTTATATTATCGTTGTTATTTCTCTTTATATTTATATCATCACCACTCTCCCTTCATCATCTTTGCACATCTGCGAATCACATGACCATTAGTATCGTCACTTTGAGGCATCAGATAAAGAAGAAGAAAGCCCCAAACAACCGGGAAAAGAAGTCTGGACAGATAAACCTCGTAGAATGTTGTCATTCAGAACCACGGGTTATAATGGATATGGCGTCAAATACTCTCCGTTCTTCGATAACAAGTTGGCGGTTGCAACATCGGCCAATTATGGTCTTGTGGGTAATGGTAGATTGTATGTGTTGAACATCAGAGATAACGGAACCCTTGCGAGTGAAATGCACTTCGATACACAGGATGGGCTCTTTGACTTGGCATGGTCCGAACTTAACGAGAACCAATTGGTTGTGGCCTCGGGCGACGGTTCCATCAAGCTCTTCGATACCCAAGTAAGCAAATTCCCCGTGATGAACTGGCACGAACACCAACGGGAGGTGTTTTCCGTCAATTGGAATTTGGTGGAGAAGACCAGTTTTGTTTCTGCCTCGTGGGACGGGACCATAAGGGTGTGGTCGCCCAACAGACCGGACCCATTGCTTAATTTGTCGCTGGAGTCTCGCGCCCCAATAGCGTCCACCGCCGCAAATTCGGTTCCTATGACCCACACAAGTAATGGAACCAACACCACAAACCATTGTGTGTATCAAGCGGTGTATTCTCCGCATTCCCCCAGCATGATAGTGAGTGCCCATGCCTCATCGCATGTCAATATCTGGGATATCAGAGTCCCTGATGCATTACAATTGGATTTTGTCGCTCATGGCGGCTTGGAATGTTTGACGGTTGATTGGAACAAATACAGATCCAACATAATAGCATCGTCGGGTGTGGACAAATCGATCAAGATCTGGGATTTGAGGATGATCCAGAACGTCTCGCATCCTCCAGCATCGGCACCATCCTCCACATTCCATAGAGCCAGTCCAAGTCCCTTGAATGAGATGTTGGGCCACGAATTTGCTGTCAGAAACATCAGTTGGTCGCCACATGACGGCGGAAGTCTCTTGAGTTGTTCCTACGACATGACCTCCAGGTTATGGTACGACATGATGGACGACAAGGCGCGGTTCTTGGGCGGTAGAATGAGAAATAGTAATAGTTGCAAGGGGGTCATGCATAATCACAAGGAGTTCGTCATTGGATGTGATTGGAGTTTATGGGGAGAACCTGGCTGGGTCGCTACCACTGGCTGGGACGAGATGGTTTATGTCTGGGACTCCAAACGTCTCCAAACCTGAAGGAAGGTTTTGCATCTAATTGGCTATAATTTGCTACAATACATGTCTATACATCATCATCATATTATACACATTACCCGTTTCGCGAACTCTCCTTCAACACGCCAATCAGTTCAACTTCAAGGCATACATTCTAACGGGATATAATTCCTTTGGCAACCCCTTTTGAACCTCTGTTGCAATCAATTTGAACCCAGCCTCGTGGAATAACTGTCTGAATTTGGCATCTGATCTCGTCACAGAGCTGTCCACGTCGTCGAAAACATCCTCACCATGGGCATTGTTTTCCTTCACCACCAAAGTACCATCTTTGACCAATCCCCTTCCACATCTCTGCAAGAAGTCTATAAATTCCTTGTCTGGCAAATGACCCACACACCATTGACACCATATCAACCAATATTTACCCTCTTCTGGGGTCCAATCTTGCATACCAATCTCGTAAATTTGGCCAATTTTTCCGCTTTCGATCAATGGAGACAATTCCTTCTTCATTTGTTCTACAAACGGAGCCACCGGTTCGACCAAATCAACCTTTTCAGCCACTTTGTGCAAGAAATCTCTGGTGACTCTCCCGATACCCGCACCTATGTCTACAGCATGTCTATCAGAACCTTCCTCATAAGGCATTCTTGTCTTCAATTTTCTCAAAAATGTACTGGATCCAGTCACATCAGCTTTGGGTAACGAAGTGTTCCCATAACCTCCAAGAACACCGTCAACGGTGGCTGGGATCGAGGTCCAATAATCTACAGCATCGGTGTAATTAATCAAAGAATCTGGCTTCACAGCAACGTTTTCCTCACTCATTTCTGTATTTGGATGGCCCTCTAGTCTATCTTGATATACATTACTGCTCATCGTTATTAACTAGGAGGATCACGTGAAGTTTTTCAGAATGGGAGGGGGACGACCATATAGAACTATAGAGAACTATAATTGCAATGTGTGTATCGTATACAATATATAGATATGCAAGAGATATTAGAATTGATCACACACATTTGACTGTGTGTATGTAGATGTGAATGAATCTGTTGATGTAGCCCAAACTCTCAAATACTCGCTCCCATACCTACAATCACATACCAATAACTTAACGTTTATTGTACAATTAAAAGCAAAAGTGAAGTACATAATATCAGGACACATTAATCAGAAAACAAAACGAAAAGCAATAAAAAGAACAGAACAACGAATAATTTTTGATACCAATAATATTGTTTTTTGAAGTGTAATTGACTTTAAGTCTATTAGACATGAAAGATCATTTTCTCATTACATAAATACAAGGAATGATCTCATAATGAGAAAAAAAGGGAGTTTTGATGGAAATGTTGTGGATCGAGGAGTGGCTCAATCCTGGAGTTGGTGGAATGCAGCATAGTTCTCTTATCTGAAGACAGAAGCAAATTGAGAGCTACCTTGTTGTTGGAAATCAATCATGAATTCTTCCAAGATACCGAAAGCTGAGCAGACGGCAACAATCATGGCGACACCCTTACCTAAACCACCGACAAATTCGGTTGCAACGGCAGTAGCGGCCAAAACAAATGAACCACTGACGGCAGCAACAGGAATGACTCTAGATAATTCCTTGGTGATGGAGATATCTCTCTTACCAGCAATAGAGACACCTTGTTCCTTGAATTGGGAGGCAATATCCTTTGGAGAAGAACCGGACACCTTACACCATAAGTTACCGAACCAAGTAGAAGTACCAATGATGAAGGCAGCGTAGACGATGGTACGGATTGGGGAGGTGATGGCTTGCAAAAGGTTGTTGGATGGAGACAAGAAGTATAATAAACCAGAGGTTAATTCGTAGTTGGTGGTGGTTGGGTTGATGGTCCAGTTACCTAAACCGTATTGGATGAAGGCATTGGATGGGAAGAGCTTGAATAAGGTGAAACCAACGATGTGCAAGTTGAACAAGACGGCGAAGGTGAAGACAATTGGAAGAGCACCAACGAACAATAACTTGATTGGGAACACGTTGGCCATACCTCTCATTCTGGTTGATCTGATTGGCAACTCGATTCTGAAGTTTTGAATACCGATCATTCCAAGGATCACAATGATGTTGATGAAGAATTGACTCAAGTTTGGCAAGTTTGATCTGGTGAAGGCGTCGACAACGGCACCGACAATGGACTTTGATCTGAAAGACTTGATCAAGGCAACAAAGGCACCGACGGTCTCGGTTTCCTCGGCGATCACAACGGTCTCGAAACTGATGAAGTCCTTGACCATGTTACTGGAGATGTTCAAGGTGGCCAAGGCCAAGGCACCACTGCCGAAACCGTAGCCCTTGTCGATGATCTCGCTCAACAAGGTGATGATGAAGGAGGCACTGGAGATTTGCAAGATGATCAAGATGGAGGACCAGCCATAGACGGCGTCGGTGGAGGTGTAATAGCCACTGACGACCAAACACAAGGCATAGAAGACGGACAACAAGATGGCGGTCAATTTCTGGGCCGATTGGAACAATTCTCTGTCGTATCTGACATTGAAGTTGACGTTCAACAATCTCAAGCCGGACAATGTTTGCCAGAGAAGACCTGAACTCAACACAGCCAAGACACCGAGTTCCAATAAGGTTCCCTTTTCGTTGGCAAAGACTGATCTGATGAAGTAGAACGGATCGTTGATGGCCACGCCGGCCTTCAAGCCGTAGATTGGCAATTGGGCCAATAAGAATACAAAGGCGGATCCGACGGTGTACAAGACCTTGTCATCGAAGGTCAATTTCTCCAAAGGTAATTCGATTTCTGGTAATAAGGGTAAGAATGGCTTGACTAAATCAAGAAGACGAACTGGGGGTTAATGTTTGCTCGACAATACACAATCCGCAAGATACTCACATCCACTCATATTGTTTCTGACTGCTTGTTTCCGTTGGTTTTATTGCTTATTATCGCAACTTGCTCACTTCTTTATCTCAATATTTTCGTCGACGGTGAGCCAAAGTTTTGCGACTAAACGAGAGTGGGCGACACACGTCGGTCGGTCGTGTGGAGACGAGGGAGGTAGCAGGATGTGGAGGAGATAAGCTGATTCGGTGGGGAACTGAGGATGATGATTATATTAATTTGGGATTTATGTTTTATTTGGGATTTTATTTGGGTTAGATTTATTTCGTGGAAAATCGGATTTCGACGTGTTGGAGGTTATCGTTTGGATGTGTTTGGTGGAGATGGTACTTAAGGAAGATCTATTTTTTATGAGTGAATAGTATGTCTTTTTGTTCGATTTTCTATTTATATATCTATAAATCTATTCTACTCTCCATCGGTCTCTATCGGTCGCTAGTACTCTCTATCCACTCCTATCTACTCATATCATCTATATCATATCTACTCATATCATCTATATCATATCTACTCATATCACTCTATCTCTACCTATATACACGTATATCTACTCATATCCCTCTCCAAATCATTCCTCCTATTCAAAACTTCCGTCCATATCATACAACAAATTCCCATATGAATGCAGAAACACCATTTCCATTTTTTAATAGACATTCTACATACAACTCACAACTCTCACCTATTAAACATGCTGAATTATGATCTGAATTCTCATCTGAATTCTCATTACCACCAAAAAGCCCATAACTCAAACATAACTCCCTTTCACACACACCTACTAGCCCTACCATCAAACATCTTTATTACTATTCACCTACCCCTCAAATAGAGAACCCCTTACTGTTGAAATTGAACTTCAAACTCATCTCAACAGCAGCAGCACCCCAATCTTCGCCGTGATTATGCATCTTACCCTCAATCAAACCAGCTCTGGCCTCGGCTTGTTCATCAGTAAGACAAGTCAAGATACCGAAAATGACGGGAATTCCACCGTTCAAGTTCAACTCCATTAAGGCATTAGTAGAGGCCTCACAGATGTATTCAAAATGCATGGTGGAACCCTTAATAAGAACACCAATTGGAATGACCGCATCCAATGGAGTACCAGCAGCTTCCTGTTTCTTGATGAGTTGTTTGGTTCCGAAAGGCAATTCGAAAGAACCCGGAACGGTCTCAACGACAATGTTGGATTCGAGAACACCGGCTTCCTTCAATTTCTTGATAGCACCTTCAACCAAAGCGTTAATGATCTTGGAGTTCCATCTGGCATGAATGATACCGATTCTTAAGCCGGAGCCTGGACATTAGTACAAAAACTGAACGCAAAAATCAAAAAAAAAAACACACCATCGTATTTATTGTCGACCTCGCCTAATCCACCGACAGCCATTTTTACTTTCGATTTCTAGTTGCTGACTATTCACTTGTTCATCATTATTAATGGCGAACTGAAAAATGCGACTCATAGATCCGGTCAACACACTACACACGTCGTCATCTACACCATCTCTCATAACCTAATACATTTATATATTACAAAATTATGCCAATTGGGGCTCGTTATCGCCGGAATCCCCTGGGTTATTGGACCCCTTGGATTGCTCGTTTTCGTTGACTTCGCTTATCACAGACCATCCCATTCTCTTGTTCAACTTCTCGTACTTCAATCTATCTCTATCACTCACCGAAGGCTTGACACTGGCTAACGCCTTCATGAAATGGCTGTTGGTCACAATGATCTCAGTGAGGGTATCTTCGTTGGCGGTGGTTTCGTCTCCCACAGAAATTTGGGTGAAGATCTTCTCCTTCAACGCAATGACACCCGCTTCTCTGACCAAGGAAGAGATATCTGCACCAGAAAAGTTCTTACATCTCTCATCTGACGCAATAACCAACAAATTAACATCAGAAGTCACAGGCGTGCGGTTGACCTTGATGACTGTCTTCAAAATCTCAACCTTTTCTTCCAAAGTTGGCAACTCGACGTACAAGGTCTTGTCCAATCTTCCAGGTCTCAACATGGCAGGATCAATCATATCCGGTCTATTGGTGGCTCCAATCACAAAGATCCCCTTACGGTCATTCAACCCATCTAATTCTGTCAATAAGGTATTCACGACTCTTGAAGAAGACTCGGACAAATTGGAATCTCTTCTTGGAATCAAAGAATCTAATTCATCGAAGAAAATAATACACGGAACAGACGCTCTTGCTCTGTTGAAAACTTGTCTGACAGCCTTTTCAGACTCACCAACATACTTGTTCAAGAGCTCTGGACCCTTGATACTGATGAAATTGGCTCTGGATTCGTTAGCCACGGCCTTGGCTAACAAAGTCTTACCACAACCAGGTGGTCCCCAAAGAAGAACACCTCCTGGGGCAGTGATACCAACCTGCTCGTAAATTTCAGGTCTCTTGATAGGTTGAACCACGGCCATATTAAGTTCCACTCTGATTCTCGATAATGCACCAACATTGGACCATGTAACGTCTGGAACGGTGGCAAACCCTTCTCTCTTGGCTGTAGGTTGGATTGTAGGCAATGCGGTCAAGAAATCATCATTAGTGATAGACAAAGGCTCTAATTGAGCCGGAGTCAATGCATTTGGATGCTTGTTCAAGAATCTCTGTATAGTAGTCAATTTAGTCTCGTCATGCTCATATTTTGAGATAAGTTTTTGGGTAGTTTCATCTCCATCTGGAGTTCCAGTCTGGTTATGGTTATCAATCTCCATATCGTCAACATTTGGAACATCGCTCAAATTTTCAAAGATTCTCTTAATGGCTGCTATACCGGCTGCGGCTGTCAATGCCTTCAAGTCGGCACCAACATAACCTGGTGTCATCTTTGCAAGGGCCTTGAAATCCAATTCTCCCAGAATCTTCAAGTTCTTCGTCATGGTTTGTAATATGTGCATTCTTTGAATTTCGTTAGGAACATTCAAACAGATCTCTCTGTCGAATCTACCTGCTCTTCTCAAAGCTGGATCCAAGGAATCCGGTCTATTAGTGGCACCAATGATGATGACTGGCTTTCCACCGGTCTTTTCCATCGACAAATCGTCAATAGAAGTCAAGAGTTGGGCAACAATACGTCTTTCCATCTCTCTTTGAGCACCACCATCTCTCTTTGGGGTGATGGCATCGATCTCATCTATAAATATTAGACATGGGGCTAACGATTTGGCCTCATCAAACAACTCCCTCACCTTCTTTTCACTCTCACCAGACATACCACTCACAATGGAGGGAGCACTGATGTTAAGGAAAGGAACACCCAATTCTCCAGCTAATGCGTTCGCAATAGTGGTCTTACCACACCCTGGTGGTCCATGCAATAAAACACCTCTTGGAGGCTCGACACCCGTCGAAATGTAAATTTCTGGATGTTGTATTGGTAAGGCGATGGTTTCCAATAATTCGGAGATGATATCGCCTATACCACCCAATGAAGACAATGTGAAACTTGGAGGTGAACGATCCTTCTTTTCCTTGTGTCTTTTTGCCGGCTTTGAGTTGTCCTTGGATCTTTTTTTGGATTTAGATCCCTCGGTCTCTCCGTCGACTACTTCTTTGGCTTCCTCCGTCGGCTCAACGTTAGCATCCGTGGTCGTAGGAGATTCCTCCTTCTTCTTATTTATATTCCATAAAGCAACCACTGATTTATTGGCCGTATTGGTATTGGCGACTGACATCAATTTTTGGCCCTCATCGTCAAACTCCGCTTTGTCAAAATCCTCTTCTTGTCTCATCTCCTCCATTTCCTCGGCTCTAATGGTTTGTAAGATGCTGAAAATCGATGTTTCCAAAACGGTTTTCTTCGTTCTTCTCAACGTGAGATCTTTCAATTGCACATAAGCTAGAACCTCGCCTGTTCGTAAGTCTGTGGCATAAGTAGTCTTGGATTCATTTGGGTTTAGGTTTCTCTCATGGAGCAAGTTATGTATTAGCTCCGTGATTCTGCCGTCGAATTTATTGGCCAAAAGAGGTTTCTTTGGTGCCATCTTTAATTCGTCTCTACCTTATCTCTGTCTATTTCTTTTAGTTACATTTTATTGCGTTGTTCAAGTTGTTCTTCTCCTTCCGATGAGACTGACAAAAAAAATTTAGATCACGTGATCTCCATATTGCATTATCTGATCAAACTATTGAAGCTACAATATCAAATTCAATTAGATATATTTATTAATTTGGTTCATCTCATCTTATAAGTCATATAATGTTGTATTTATTCGCTCGTTTCTTGACATCCTTCAATAACTGTTACGACTAGCCTTGCGCTTTTTATGCCCTAGTCGATGTTAGTTATTCCCATACACACGTATTCCCCCAATATCTCTAAAATACAAGATTTCTTTGTATACTCACCCGTAATTAAATGTTTTGCGATCAAATAATTTCCAAAACCGGGCCCCAAAACTGTGGTTGCAATCACACCTAAAATAATGATTAATATAAGAAAGGAATGCAATAATAACACATTACTTACAACCTATTCCATTGGATTTTGGGGGTTGATTTTCCATTTCCCGTTTCTCCAATTGTTGTTGTTGTCTCTCTATCATTTCTTGTTGGTTTTTCAAGAGTTCTTGAACTTTGGAGGCTTTAGAAGATCCTAAGCTCGATGAATTGTAAGGTAATTCCCATTGTGCTTCACCAGTCCTAGTATCAACGAAATAATATTCTTCGTATTCTTCGTCCCAATTGGCTACCCAGCCTCGTGGAAGTGATGGTGGTTTTTCTAACATTGACATATTTAATATTTTCTTGGAAAGGGAAAGTAGAATCCTCACAGGCTAAGAGAAGTTAACTTCGTTTTATAATAATGATTCTGGTCGTACGAAATCCTGTCCCCACGCGCCAAGAAACATGATGTAATGACCTATCTAAGTAGAGCAACATATATTGAGGCTGATTCCTTTAGATGACTTCGCCCGATCGTGTTAATGCAAGCTGTTTAAATCCTTCAATTGTTATATGTAGTGTGGACTCGTCAGCAAACCTTATCTTGCTCCCGCCTTACGAGTAGTTTGCGCTTATATAATATACATATTGGTCAGATTGTTATATATCCCATTGATTCTAAATAAATTCCATACTCAAAAATGTATTGCGTTTCAATTCACCTTTTGTCAAAGACCTCAACAACAGCACCCTTGAGCAACGAAATTGGTCCGATCTTGTTGCTTCTTCTCATGTCCCGTCTGTCCTTCCTGTCCTCTTGTCTCTCGTATCTTCTTTCCTTCCTGTCCTCTTTTCTCTCGTCTCTTTCCCATTTTCTATCTCTTCTCTCTTGACTTCTACTCCTACTGCAGCGACAAGAGACTAAACGGCATCTTGTACAAGATCCAGAGCCCAAACCATTATATCCCACCCCATTTTGAGCTGGAGCACCACGGTAATACAGATCATTGTAACTCACACGATTTGAGAGTTGGTTCATTAAAGCACTACCAAGACTGGCTAAACAGAGGTTAATGACAGAAAATCGCCCATTTGGAATGAAAAATACGTACATAAACTACTACTGAGTCTCTGTTGTTGAGGCTGAACTGGAAGTTGTGATGATCTACTTGGAACGATACCTGGAACACTTGGAGCATAATCAGGGGGTTGAATTCTGTCAGCAGCAGTGAGAGGATACTCCCACTGTGTTTCTCCAGTAATAGTGTTGAAATAAAAGTATTCTTCATATTTTTCGTCCCATTGAGTCAACCATCCCTCGGGAAGAGCTGGAAGAACAGGTCCATTGTTCATGGTATTTCTCAATGCCTTTCTTTCTAATACTTCCTTTTCAGAAAGTGAGCTGCTATAACTTGCCATTATGTGTCTGACTTTTACTATGTTGATAGAGATAAATAGAAAAAAGAGTGAGCAAAATTATACAGATTCGTGTTCCTTATATACTTTTCAATTACTAAATTTTCAAGAGAAACATTCCATCAACTACAAGCATCTGTCTAATTTGCGATTAATAATATACATGCTATGCGCAGAAATGCAGAAAACTGCAGCGAAAAAGGGTTTTAACCGATTATATAATATGAGGCTAAGCCCATTATAGTCATTTGCATTCTTAACTACGTCTCTTCTTACCAAAAGCTTGAGACTCGCTGGAGCCAAGAGATCTCTTCTTTCCCTCTCTGGCAAAATAATCCTTCTTTCTTTCTTTCTCTTTCTCGGTTCTAGTCTCCTCCATTTTGGCCATCTTCTTCAACTTCTCCTTGAACTTGTCGGACTTCTTAGCATGACGTTTAGCCTCCTTCTCCTTTCTCACAGTGGTCAACTTCTGCACCAAGTCTCTGGCCTTCTTTTCTTCACCACCAAGAACAACAGCACGCTTGGCCATATAAGTCTTCTTCTTCTGTGGCTTCATGGTGTGGATTTGAGATTTGAATGGTAATCCAGTTTGCAACTTCTTCGGAACCTTCAAAGAATTGAATCTTCTCTCGGTTCTTTCGATCTTACTGTATGCACTGTTTGGATTATTTGGAGTGGCAACGTTTTGAGCAGCTCTAATTTGACCTGTCAATCTCATACCCTTCCATTCCATCTTGTCTTGCAACAACAACGAAGTGACAGGGTTGTAGAACTTCTTAGCCTTGACAGGATACCAAGTTCTTAAGAAAACAGTATCGGACATTAAAATCTTGTCTTCAAAAGTGGCTCTGAAATGCCCCTCTGGTTTGGACAACGCTCTCTTGATTTCACCTCTTATACCTGAAACTGTCTTGATGGAAGCACCTTCGAATTTGGCTATTTCCAACGAAGTAGAAAACATATCCTTAATGAATGCAGTATTTCTAAAAACCTTGTATGGGTAACCGACCAACTTCAACTTTTTGACGATTTCAACACTTGAATTCAAATCTTCAACGATACCAGTGGCTGCAACTCTGAAAGAACCAGTGGTGTCGGAACTTGCAACCACTTGGAACCCACAGAAAGTGGTATTTGGAGCCACCAATGGACCATAGAATGTTGCGGAACAATAGGCATGCTCTGGAGTATATTTAAGCATTCTGTTTCTGGTTCTGGAATCAGAAGTTGTGTATATAGGTAAGGTTTGGAATCTTCTCCAACCCAAGGACAAAATTAATGGATCATTAGACTTCAAAATCTTCTTGTGCCATCTGTGTCTTCTGACTCTGACATTCAAGTAACCGAATCTTTCTTCGGTTTGTAATAAACCACCCAATATAACAGGGAACTTAGGGTTGAAGTTTTCTATGAACTCCTTTGGCAAGTCGTTGAAAACAAGTCTGACATATGAACCGGCCTTTAAACCTTCGATTCTTTGTCTGGTCTTTTGATCCATGGAGTCAAACTCAGCCTTATTGATTTCCAACTGCTTGGCCATCTTGGCCTTTTGCAAGTCATACCAGGTGTCATTTTCTCCATCTGGATCTTCGGCACCAAATTTACGATCCTCACCTTCTTCTTCTTCAAATTGTAACTTCAATTGGGCCTTCTTCTTTGCATTGAGGGCTCTTCTTTCCTCGATGGTCATATCTGGATCTTCTTCCTCAGATTCTTCTTCCTCTTCTTCCTCTTCTTCACCAGCTTCCTCTTCAGCATCGAAATCGGCAAAATCGTCTTCGTCAACGTCATCATCTTCATCGCTGTCGTCAGCCTTCGAGTCCTTACCGCTTGTTTCACCGGTTTCCAAGTCTTCGAAATCACCATAAACTTCTTCATCATCATCTTCGTTTGCCTCTTCGTCTCCTTCTTCAGCCTTCTTTAATCTCTGTTTAGGAGAAGCAAAGAATCTGGATTTTAAGAGGTCAATACCGTCCTTGGAAAACTTCTCTTTTAAGGTATTAAGATCAGCATGAACTGGATTGAATTGATCCAAATCTTTAGAAGCTTCTGAGTTTCCTCTTTTGGTGAAGAAATCATCATCATCTTGTTCAATATCTTCTTCGTCGGAATTTGAAGTATCACTTAATTCTGCTTCTTCGTTTCTCCATCTTTTCAAGACATCAACTGGATCCATATTGTCCATATAGATCAATTTATTTATATCCCATTTCTTTTGAATAGAGCTGGTCAATTTGGAAGCAGCTCTTTGGTAGTAATCAGCTTCATCCTCCGAGGCTGAAAGAGAAGAGTCTTCTTCAAACTCTAATTCATCGTCATTGAGCTTTGAATCAAAATCAATCTCGACTAACTTAGTTCTAGAGCTTTCGTCATCTTCGTCGTCAACATATTTTGATTCATCTTGATCATCCTCGTCTTCATCGACATCTTCATCATCATTTAATGGTTTACCATACATTCTTGGCTTTCTCATGGCAGTTCTTCCGGTGTTTTCACCAGTGACTTCATCGTCGCTCAAATCCAATTCTTCATCCTCATCTTCTTCATCAGAATATGATGATTCCACTACTTTACCAGAACCTTTCAAATGCTTAGAACCACTAAACAATTGTAAACCTGGTCCCTCTTCGAATTTTTCTTCGATAGTTTTATGAACATCTTGTAAGCCAGTGACTAATTTTTCACCGAGACCTTTTTCTTGGCCAGGAACGAAAGAAGCTTCACCAACATCGATATATACAGCATCTTTGTCGACCAAAACACCACCAACATCAGACATAGGAGCGTAGATAGTTTTTTGTTTATCTTCCAATCTCTTTCTTCTTCTGGTAGTTTTGGCAACTTCTTCACCAGCAGCAGCGGCGGCCTTGGCTCTCTCACGTTCGATTTCCTCGATCTTGCTTTCATAATAAGGAGTTGGACAAGGATCAGGTAACTTCTCAGTGCTATGGACTGTGTAATCACCGACACCTGTTATATGGATTCTGGCATCTGTAGTTGGTAATGGAGTACCGTGTAAATAACCATAAATGGCGATTCTTCTGTCACAATTAGGATTCTTTTCGATCAAAGTAGGGTGTGTTAAATCTGTAACTCTGTCAGCCAATAAATAAGGATGTTCGTTTCTCCATTTCAAGGGTCTGAACTTCATAACTGAGATAAATCTAGTCAAATTCAAAATCTCTCTATCTGGATATCTACCGTTGAGAACACCGGAAAGATAGAATAATTTAGCACCTTGGTACACTTCGGTCCAGAATCTGGTCTTCAATTTCTTCTTCGAGGTTCTTAAGGTCGATTGGGACTTGAACAAATCCAAATGGGTAGCAACACCCAAAACCCTTGGCATACCGTGATGTTGGGCAATGTTCAAGAATTCCATGGTTTCCATCTCCAAACCGAAATTACCATCCACCATAAGCAAAACCAAGTCTGCGATTTTGGCGGCATCGATCATGGAATTCAAGTCATTCGACACTTCGATGAAAGTCAATCTTCTTCTTTTACCACTGACCACCGTTATAGGACCGGTGATTTCGCTCAAACTGGTCTTGGTCAATCTTCTGATCAACGACTTGATCAAGGTGGTCTTACCGGTACCTGGAGGACCAACCACGGCAATGATCACCGGAGGAGGATCATCGTCCGGGGTTCTGTCCACCATGGGAACGTGCAATTTCTTCTCGTTCACATCGTGGGATCTTCTTGCCATTCTCTCAAGCTTCTTTGGGGCATTCACGGCAAAAGCCTTGACATTGTGGCCATTTTGATGCAACTTCTTTTTGGCGGTAGTCTTGGTGCTACCCCCTCTATGGGCCTTATTTGTCTGTTCCATGGCTGAAATGCGATAATGACCAATAAGTAGCGGTTACTGCTCGACGGTTATCTGCACTTTCCAATAAAAAAGCCCTGAAGATCAAGTTGTTTCGATGTTTCCTGATAGATGAAAAAATCAATTCGGGAGGGAAATAAATTATCGGTGGCTCGCACGACCTCATCGTGTAGTGTTAATACCATTAATTTTTTTCCAATTGTTGTCGCCACGACTAGCGACAACCCGCCTTGACAGCCGGATAATCCCAGTCTACAACACTTGCTCACAAGATCATAAGGACTACTAGAAAGAAGACAGTTCCAAGAAGTGATGGAAGATGATTCGCCAAATGACAAAATTGCGGAAAACGCCCTTTTTTCCATAAGTTCTCCCTCAGTTGTTGTCGTCATGGTTGATCTGTTAACTGGCCAATGTAGTAGCCGGCACCGCTAGTTCGACTCGCCTAATTTTGTTAAACATCAAACAAGATGGAAACATCCACACCGGTCAGACCCCCCATTTGATAACTTACAATAAGTTGAGCCGTCGTAAATACTGCTGCATATTCGACTCTCTTTACTCTGTCTCTGTCCTGCTCTACTGCCATCGTCTGACCGCGTCCCGCAGCAAACTCGCACTCCATGTCTGTCAGCTGCTCGTATTCTGTCATCCCTCAGTTAAATAATACTTGACTTTCCAAGCAGACCGTCATTGACCCAACCACACAACTACGTTCTGAGTATCTCCACACACTTCATTAACTGACAGAGCTCGTGACAGAGGAATATCGTGACTTGGGCCCGCACACAACATACATCGTCTACCAGTAAACGCTATTGGGGTATTAATTGTTTGATTTATCTGGGGTAAGTCAGACAGAGCCGTTTCGCGCGATCTGGTTTTATTTCGCATTATTATTCTGTATCCGCATCATTGTCCTCGTTTTGGAACATCCAAGTTATACAGACCAATTGTGGGGTATTATATACAAGTTGAAAACCTCTTCATTCATTTTCCCGATCTATCAGTTCATAAATCCTTCCATTATTTCTTCATATGAGTGGAATTCGTCTAAGAAAGTCATCCATAACGTTTCTGGATGAAGCGGAGAAGGTGAAGATAGCCGATATAGACTTGAATGCCATATATGACAACTTACCCAAAGACATAAACGAAATATCAACATGTCAATCCATGGCCATTTTCTCCAACGTAGTCGGCAATCTCATCGAACTCAACGCAAATGGCGACCTTTTGCAGAATTTTGATCAACTCAATTCGGACTTGAATATGCTTATAGAAGAAGAATTGTTTGATTCAGACATGTCCACCTCGAACTCGAATCTTTCGATGTCAAACCTGGGTTATGTCTCGACAAGCCTCGTCAATATCCCTTCTCCGTTGAGCGAGATGGAGACTTCAAGGGAAAGTCTAAATGACATTGGAGATCAACCTGTAATAGATGACCATTCCATCGAGTTCCAAGAGACTACCCCTGAATATGAGAAGGAATCTGCCATTAGTGATGACGAAGACGTTGATGTGACCTCCACTTCCCCAGAACAAGTAGCTGTATCTGTTGATAACCAAATCGACGGGTTCCAGAATCGTTTAGCACGATTGCGTCAAGAGAAGAGATTAAGTCTTCTTAAGAAAGACCAAAATAACCTCTTGATCAAGAGATTTTACTTGAAGAGTAAACCATCGTTATCGGTAGCTCAATTTCTAGAACGTATCGAGCAATACTGCTCCTTGTCTACTTCGGTTTACTTGACCTGTTCCTATTATCTCTTCAAATTGTCCTACAGATTGAAAATATTCCCTATAACTGAATTGAACATCTATAGATTGATTTTGGCCTCCATAAGAGTTAGTTGCAAGCTTGTTGAAGACATCAATTACAAACAGAAGCATTTTGCCACTGTGGGTGGTATTAACCAGGAAGAGCTATTTAGAATCGAGGTGGGGTTCTTATTCATTGCGGATTTCAATTTGATTATTAGTGAAGCTATTTTGGAGCAACATTTGGCTGATGCGAAAATCTTGAATGACTTTGTCAAGTCTCATTCTACTGATTAGATTTCTTTCTCTTGTATTATTTGACTATTGTATTCATTAATTATGTGGTGTACGTTTTTTATTTTTGGTTTCTGTTTGAATATGCGATGTGATGAAGAAAATGGTGATTGATGATAATGTTTTTTATAGCTATATAATGTTTTACTAATATGATAAACCATTTACATAGACCAACTGTAGGTCGGTTGTTTGTGTGGTTGTTGTTGTTGTATCATACTGTTTGTGGTTGAAGTTCGAAGACTTACAGACTATCATACTAACAACTTCAAATAAAGAAGAGAGAGAAACATCTACAAATCGAAAGCACTTCAATAATACAAATGAGAATATTTGTTTCACTCTTTATGTTATCTGTGTGGTTGTAATTTACTATCCACCAAAGAAGAGGTGAGAGTTTCGTAATTTGGATGTTGCTCAGGATCAAGATCTTCATAAGTCGATTGACAATATCCCTAATACTCCTACCAAGCAAAATTGATTGCAGTTGGTATTTTCGAGAAGCCAAGGCTTGTGATCCTACAGGCAATCAAATACTTCCATTTACTGGTTTTAGGATTCAGAAACAGTTTACGTTAGATGGTTTTTCACCTCCCATTCTAAGTTACATTTCACTAAACCATTGTGATCATGGTGTGAAAGATTATGAAAAGCTCATATTGCTGGATAATGGTCTAGATTGGAATACGTCCTTCTGTCTTTTAAAGCCTAGAAAATGGACCCCTTCGACTCCAAAACTTGAGGAAAGTAATAAATTAATCGAATCAAGTTCTTTCCCTAAGAAAAATATATCTCAGGATCACATCGGGAAAATAAACTCTTATTTTAGAGCCGTACAAGAGAAATGGATTAAAAAAATAGAACAGAAGCTTCAACAGACTACGAGAAGTAAATTTATACAATATACTGGAAGTTTGTCAGATAAAAGAGCCAAAGAAAATAAGTATCTAGAACCGCATAAAATAGCACAATTCGATACAAAGGATTTAAGATGTTTCAAGATGGCAAGGCGAAAGAAATATGCCAAACAAAACCAGAGTTTCTTTTTGCCATACACCTGGGTGGGGGGACTATTTGAGTGTTTCATTACTAATGATGCTAAATCGAAGTATATCGAATCACTCCCATCAATTTCAAGCCTCATAGACCAGTATGACTTTCCCTGTGATGCTGATCTAGCTCTGCCTATTGCGCCATTGGTTGCCGAGGATCTATCATCCCAATGGATAGAGAGCCCTTTCCAGGTGCGTCCACAGATAACACAATTCGTTCCTTATATCACTACTCCAAGTGCGTGGGATTTGAGATTCTCATTAACCGAAACTCCGGAAATGTTTTCAGACAGTTGGGCTTCAGAGATAGAAGTCAATGAGAATTATAACTTTACCCCATTGGACAAAAATCTAATCAATAAGGCCAAAGAAAAGACCAACAAGTATCTACAAAAGTACTTGTGTCCAAATCCTGAAGAGTTAGATAAGATGGTAAGTGGGGTCAACTCTTTGAACAGTACCAAATCTCTTAGGAAGTATCTATCGATTTTCAACATGACGGAAGCTTTCATGGGATTTGAACAGAAAAGTTTGAGTGTTTTGGCGACCTTGCCCAAATCATCCTGTATCAGACATTTAAGAAAATTAGAAAGCTATTGGGACGATATCCCCTCAAGTGTACAATGAAGATTTTGAAATATTATTTATCTAGTTGCAAATCAGCTTTTTTTACAGTCATATATATAATATATTTGATACTAATATACATAATTTGAGGTATATGGACCCCAAAAACTAAAATGAAGTTTAAAAATAAAGAAAAGTAGGAGAAAAAATATTCAGGATTGAACCCCAAAACGTTGATAGAAGACAAACAAAAGTCAAATCAGAACCAAACGGACAAAGCAAAACATAAACAAAAGCAAAACATACAATCGGAACCTCAGTTCTCGCATTTTGAAACCCTAACGACACAATGATCCTTCATGTCTATTCTCTATATGGATGACGGTTTTCCGATTGGAAAACAAAGTCATTAGGAGCAACAGGCTGATTCACTGGATTCGTAGAGTATGCGGAGAATCCAGCAGACGAAAAGGCCGAAGTATTGGAAATTTTTCTATTATGTTGATTTATAGGAGTGCTGGAATCATCTCTTGGAATTCCTGGGGCAAATTTGAATGTATCATCCTTTTCGTAAGTGGATTCATCCTCGTCGTCACGAAGGGTGTCACTAAGTCTTGCATTATTCGAGTCATTATTCGAAATCTTTTTCAAAGATTTACCTCTTCCCAATCTATTTCTCCATCTATTAGCAAAAGAAGTTTCATTTTTAGAATTCTTTGAGTCTGATGGGACAGAGTTAATTGGCTCCAATTCATCGGTATCTCCTGACATGTCTGAAGGTAAATGTTTTTCATCAAAGGTATCTGGAGATGGCGTTAATGGAGACTCTGGCATCTTGTGAGACAAATCATTCAATTTGTAAATCTCATTGGCCCAATCTTGTTGATGGTCTTGAGCAACGGCACCCAATGCTAACAATTCTGCAGCACCGTGGTTATTATTACTGGAGCCGTCCTTGTTCTTCACAGAAGCCTTTCTTTGGAAAGATGTTCTGTCATCCCTAGCTGGGGCAAATCTAGCATCTGGATTCTTTGAAATACATGCCTTGACAATAAAGACTATGATGGTGACTAATAAGATCAATGAAAAGGCAGCATTCAAGATGAAGAAAACCCATGCCATGATAGACGACACAGGAGCTGGTTGACCAAACAAGTTTGAAAAGAATAAGAACAAGAATGAATTGATGGTATTCACCACTGACATTGCATCATTGACAATATTAGTTGACTTGTCGAGGAATGGGTGAGAACGAATAAGATAAATGGTGTAAGCCAAGTCAAGAATAAAAATAGCAAGAGCTTGTGTTTTTCCTGAGGCTTGAGCTAAACCAATAAACAAACATTTGGCAAAGTTATAGCCGATCAAAACTGTACCCCACCAATAGTATTGAGCATTGAACATGGTGTAACAGAACCCATACTTATCTAAGATAGGTTGGTTACCATAGAGCAAAGCAGCTGGATTGTTATATTCTCTAACGGACTCTCTACCAAATTGAAGTGTTCTATAGAAAGACCACGACAAAACACCAATCACGGTAATCAAGAAGATGACAGCTAACACAATGACAGCTGGAGAATCTTGTTGAACAAATTCCCATAAACTCAAGATGGTGACTTGGGTAAAACCGATATAGATATATCTTAATATAGACCCCTTAAAGATGACACTGAAGTTCTTTCTGAAACTAGTAGCTCTGTTTGGCTTAACTGTTCCCCATCTAATCAATAATTCCAAGCCTTGTTTGAAAATGAAAAGGAAACCAACAAGAAGATACCCACAAATAACGAAAAATGCGAGACCTGTCGAAACAATACTAGTCTCTTCGATTCCAGCTCTAAAACCCAATCTTTTAATACCTCTGAAAATCAACAAAGAGGCATTACTTTCTAAGACATAGTTGGTAGCTCTCTTGATAAATTGGTCTGGAACGGTATTCTTCAAAGTAGTTTCGTAAATATCGGAGAATAGATCGTATCCTCTCTGAACCAACACTTGTTTACCGGAATAATTCAAATATAAAGCTGGAGTACCGCCTGTAGCTTGGACATACCATCTGATGACCTCTTGCATGAAAGTGACTCTAATTAAACCCATTGACCAAGCCAAGTTTTCAGACCAAGCAGAGGCAATTGGTGGTAATAATTGAACATGTTCCATGGAGACGACAACCACACTTTGGAAATACAAGAACAAGGAAACCGCATTAGCCGAAACATGAGAAGCAGCGTTGGAGTTACCAAAGGTAGATAACAAGGCGGAAGCCAATAAACCTCCACCAGCAATGACAGCAGTGACCCATTTGACGGCAGTGTGGGAAATGGTTTTACCGTTAGAGAAAGATGATTGAATACAAGCCAAAGGAGCACCATCGGTGTTGTTTGCTTCGAAAACCACCACTCTCAAGATAGCGTCAATATCAGGCACTTGGAAGGCGATGCCCGGAATCATGTTAACATAATGGGCGGAAATGTATTCAATACCCTCGATTTGCATGGAATCAGGGAATAACGGACAAAACTGTTTCCAGCCGATGCTACATAAGTCAAGTGTTTGTTCAATGATCTGGAATCCATAAGCAAACACTTGGACACGAGCTTCGACATAGCCGTTGATTTCCGAGTTCAAGTCCAAATTGTATCTGACGGATCTGTCGTCCGGATTAAAGGTCACATCGAAATAAGATGGAGTTAATTGGGAATTTTCCATACATGAGACCAAGGAGGTGGCCGATAACGATCTTCTACATTGGACCATACCCAACAAGGCTAGTAGGGTTATTATAAATAAATTCATTTTTCAGAATTTGTGCAAATAACCTCAAAATATCTCGATTTCTGGTAATTATGTCCAGGAAATATTAGACCACTATGGCTGGATTCGACCGTTGTCCTGAGTTAAAAGAAACGATAAAATTTTCTGATCTATTATTAGATCTAATATGTCAACCCTATGGCTGATCTGGTATCAATAAAGGGAAATGGTTCAAATATCCCGAACCGTGGACTCTAGTTCAGATGATAACTCTATAAACGATTGTGTGAGTTGTAGTCTGACGAATAAAAACTTCGAATCACCACGCTCTTCTAACAGTTAATTAACGTCTTAGGATGCGGAGTCGATCTACGTCAAAAAAAATAACGAGTATAAGAACTAGTTCTAGATCGAACACAAAGTACTATCAGTTAATATTATGACTTTTCCGTTGTAGCCTCTTGCCGGCTCTAGCTCTGGCTGAATAAAACTTTCTTTCTTGCTTGACCAAAGGGAGCCCCCTTCCTGCTGAGAGTGCTAAGAGAGTCGCGGTGCTAGGCTCGGGCGTGTTTGACATAGCCACGCCCAGAGTTTTCAATGCCGTATTGGGATACAACCGCCAAGTGTTCAATATTGTCCATGGATGTATCGGCTGATCTGGTTTATTTTTAGGAGATGTGACATCATTCCACATCTCAGAGTTGCCTAGAGGAAATTCACATTACTTAGAACGAATACGAAGTTATGCACATTGAAATCGTTAATTCTTATTTGATCTATGGGCCCAATCACACCATCACCTAAATCTCACAAATGACTCTCCAATCTATCATGTTCAAACTTGTTCAATAACTCGTCTCCCCAGACAGCCTTGATCACATCCCAGAATTCTTCCGCATACACTAATTGAATGCCCAATTTGCTCTTCAACCAAATCTCAGGCTCGTGTAATCTGAAGTTGCTGCTGTTGTTATCGATCAACAATGCATTTAACTTAGTATCGTCGTTGATACTCTTACAATACTCTTGGATTATGTCCTTTCTGTTCTCTCTTGGAAGAATACACTTCTTAATTCCGGATAAATGAGCTCCTAATAACTTTTCTCTGACTCCACCAATGGGCAATACAGAGCCTCTTAACGTGATCTCTCCCGTCATCGCGATCTTGTCGCCGACAGGTTTCTCCAATATCAATGAAAGAAATGATAAAGCCATAGTAATACCGGCAGATGGCCCATCTTTGGAAACAGCACCAGAGGGGACGTGTAAATGGATCTCCAAATTCTTGAATTTCTTGATCAAATCCTCGTTATTCGTCACATTCAATAAACCTCTGAATACGATGGACTTAACAAATTTCAATCCAATCTTGGCACTTTCCGATAATACATCCCCAAGTCTTCCAGTCATGCTCAACGAATTCGTTGTGGACTCGAACCCAATCGATTCAAACACTAAAACCGAACCCGAGCCGTCCGAGTTGTAACTTAAACCATTCACAACACCAAACTTGTCTGAATTAAAAGGCAGATGCAATTCCCTAGAAGGAGAATGAGGAATACCTAAGTATTTTGGCAAATCTTCCACCTTGATTTCTCTTTCATAAGATGAATTGTCAGTTACTGAATAAGAATATTCAACAGCCTTGTTACGACAAATGGTGCCCAACTTTCTTTCCAAGTTTCTCACACCAGCCTCTCTAGTGTAATCAAGAATAACTTTTTGTAAAACATCATCACCAATCACTATATCTGAGTCACGTAATCCATTCCTTTTGATCTGTCTTGGAAGCAAATAGTTCTTCCCGATAATACTTTTCTCGTTGTAATCGTAGGCAGAAACTTCAATCACTTCCAATCTGTCCAATAAAGGTCTCGATAAATTGTAAATATCGTTGGCTGTACAAATAAACAACACCTGCGACAAATCAATTGGAAATCCCAAGTAATGATCGGTGAATGTGGTATTCTGTTCTGGATCTAATACTTCCAACAAAGCAGCAGCTGGGTCACCGTGTACTTTGGAAGCACCATCCGCTCCGCCGATAACCTTGTCTATTTCATCCAATAAAATTACAGGATTCATAGATCTTGCTTTTCTCAAGGATTGGATGATTACCCCAGGCATAGCACCCACATATGTTCTTCTATGACCACGTATCTCAGCCTCGTCCCTAATACCTCCTAAAGAGATTCTCTGGAAATTTCTTCCTAAAGAAGCAGCAATCGATCTTGCCAAGGAGGTCTTACCAACACCTGGAGGACCACCTAACAAAATGATAGGAGCTTTGGTGATATTCGAAGGACGATCCACTTTGATGATAGGAAGACTGGGCTGTTTGGTCAATTTCTCCTCGTTCTGGGCATCAACACCTCCTCCAATAATAATATCTTCATGAACATCGCTACTAGAACCAGATATAGGCTCCGATTGATTGTCTGGTTTGGATTGAGAAGCTATCAATTTCAAGACAGCCAAATATTGGATCAATCTCTTCTTGACATTTTGTAATCCATAATGGTCTTTGTTCAACTGAGTTTCAGCCGCATTGATATCAATATCATAATCATTGGCATATGCGGTTACATATTTATCCCACGGAATGTCAATCACAATTTCCAAATAATTCCTGACTACCTGATAATCTGAACTTTGTTGTTGGGAGTTATTTAATCTTCTGAAGTCTTTTAACAACAATCTCTTATTGTCCTCGTTGATAGAACGGATGTTTGGTAGATTGTCCATAAATGTCTTGATTCCATTTAAGTCATCGTCATCTGATTCAGCTTGTGCCAGTCTGGTATTAACTCTGGGAAGACCAAGTGCTCTGTTGGGTGCTGCAGAACGAACGAGGGCCGTGGAAGCTGAGTTCTTGTTTCCCATACCATCCAACAAGAGTCTTACGGCTTTCAATTGATTCGAAATATAAGAAGCTTTTTGAATATCCGAAGAATTTCTGTAGTATTCTGTTGCATTATTGCAACTTTCTGTTAAGTTCAAGAATATATTGCTTAAGCCATCTAACATTGCTATTAATGTCTCCACTCTGTCGGTAGCAGTCTGGATTCTTAAAATCTCCAATCTTTGCGATACTCTGAAAGGCAAGATTGCAGCAGTCAAATCAATCAATCTCAAAAGTCCCTTCGAATCAAGTTTCTTCTGGAAAGTGTCGTAGAATCTCTTCAAACTGGCGAAAGCTTTCTGGAAATCACTTGAGGCCAATTGTAAGTACAACGAGTTGGCCAAAGGGTTCATAGCTAACAAAGTATAAAGGGTTTCATTGGTGCTGTTCTTGTTAAGTAATGCATCATGGTAATTTTTGGTGAATCCATCTATTTCCTTGAACAAAGACAAAGCATTCGATTTCATTCTGGCGAATTGAGATTGGATATCGTTGACAACGGATTCCAAATTCAATTTGACCACAGCTTCTTGCGACTTCTTCCCCTTTGGTTGAGACTGGATTTCCCCTCTAGTTAGCACTTGAAAGGTAACTTTGATGCTGGCTGTATCGTCGGAAACACCGATGATTCTCACAACAGACACCGCATTTGTGGGTTCGTTGAAGATAGTCTCGCTTGGGATACAAGCCAACACCAACCAATCCAATTCTTGTTCATTTCTACTGGAAGATGGCTCTCCTACCAAGTTGTGGAATTGCTTGATTCCCTGATAAGCGTCTGGAGACACCGTTGCCACACTTTCCTTGTCCAATTCAAACTCCCTGAGCAAATTTTTGATGATGGTGGATCTTTTGATGTTGAACCGCGCCAATAAGGTGGCAGCCTTGAATCTGCCGAATTGCAATCTGTAAATGACCCCTGGTAAGAGAATAGTATTGGATTCCAATTTGTGGGTTGGTAATAATACCGTAGTTTCGCTTGCGTTCGAGGACTTCTTAAAAAACGACATATTGGTAATTCGATGTGTACAAACAGATATTCGATTCCGGAATCGCCTGTTTCGATGGTAAACGTGTTGGTTTATCGTCCCGATGGTGCAACTTTGTTGTCTGTCTCGAGACCATTTATGGATGATCACAGGCCTTATCGACTGTCATGTGACAGCAGAACAGCCTATGCATGTTATCTGGAAGAGGGAAACCGATGCGACGAGAGTGGGGCTTACACGACCAGTATAGAAGGTTGTATATTCAATACCGTAATTAATTGCAATATAAAGAGGAGGATTCTGAATCCATGGCTTCTTCTAGCTCGTAGAACGATTCAAATATGTCTTTGAACCCCTGTTCATTGATCAATTTGAAGTAGATTAATTGGCCATTATCGAGGTTTTTCTGGGGTTTGAGGGCCGATTTGCAGCCATTCGAATCTAAGGAAAAACCAGCCTTTTCTGTATTTTCACTAGGAACTCGAGTGTCGATAATTCCTTTGGCTAGATTGGCTTCATCATATGAAGCGAGGATCGAGTCTATTGTGACGTAATAATTAAAGTCGTGCAACCCGAATATTTCATCGCGATAGTAGGTGTCAATGGGCCGTGGATAGTCATCAAATAAGGGAGTAATTTGGAAGTCTCTTTCATTGGAGGAAGCCTTCTTCTGGGGAGGTGGAATTTCAACGTTTTTGACACTTTTGTTGTTATTTTTCTTAGAAGGATTCTTCTTTTTTCTCTTAAACAAATATAAACAAGATTTTAGGAACGATTTCATGATTGTATGATATGTGGCTCCTTTTCTCTGTCAAGTTGATAAACTTAGAATAGAACGTAAAATATGATAAATCAAATTACATAGAGAGATTAATCATCTATACACCATAACAGAAAGAAAACTGGAATTTGAAATAGTTCCCGTTGCGGTACGAATTTCTCACCGAAAACGAACAGAAAAAATTATATTAATACACCTAAATTTTCGAAAAATTATCCAGCAGAACAAACAATATCACCACTAATAAAATACCTTTCCTATGTATCAGACCCTCTTCGTATCAAAGATTAATCGATGCAACCCGAAATGGGCTGGTGCACGCACATTGTCCCAATTTCGCAACCAATATCAGATCCAAGAAATGGGGAAAGGTATTAGGGGATCAGGAGGCAGAGAATGCTGTCTATAATTAAAGGCACAGTTAGACGTGAATTGAAATTATATACAAATAGGAGATTGATGTCGAAATTAGCCGACCTCAAGAAAACGTCTAGTTTCACAGACTATATGACGGTGGATGCCTCTATTCCAACCGTCGAATTTGCTTTGGAAAACGAAGAATTGCTCCATAAGCCAAGAATCCTAAAATCGGGAGGCTTTTCTTACACATTGCCGGAAAAAAGAGCCGTGTACCAATATTTGACACACAGCGAAAATGCCTTGGACACATTGGGGTTGGCCAAAACTGAAGCGACAAATCCCGACTTCATCAAGCTTGTAAGTGGAGAAACCACCTTAGATACACCTTTTCCATACTCTCAAGCCTATGCCGGCTGGCAATTTGGCCAATTTGCCGGCCAATTGGGTGACGGTAGAGTGGTTAATCTTTTTGAGGTACGAAACCCAACCACGGGAATACGATACGAGCTTCAATTGAAAGGGGCAGGAAAGACCCCATATTCTAGATTTGCAGATGGTAAAGCTGTGTTAAGATCAAGTATAAGAGAATTTGTGATCTCTGAGGCATTGAATGCAATTGGTATTCCAACCTCAAGGGCTTTGGCCATTACCTATTTCCCCAAAACGCTAGCTCAACGTCATAGAGTTGAGAAGTGTGCTGTTGTTCTAAGATTCGCCGAAAGTTGGGTGAGACTCGGCTCATTCGACTTGTATAGATGGAGAGGTGATCGTGATGGTATTAGAAAGTTATCTGATTATGTTATAACTGAAGTTTTCAAGGACAAGTTGAGTAATTTTGAAGAAGTGTCCAAGAATAACCTGGGCTCTCTTGGTAATTTGACGCAATATGATAAGATGTATCTTGAAATAGTGAAAAGAAATGCGGAAACCACTGCAATGTGGCAAGTTTATGGATTTTTGAATGGTGTTTTGAATACAGATAACACCTCTGTCTTGGGCTTGTCTATTGATTTTGGACCTTTCGCTATTATGGATAAATATGATCCGGATTATACTTCAAACAACGAAGACCATGAAAAGAGATATGGTTATAGAAATACACCTACTGCGATTTGGTGGAATTTGACAAGATTGGGGGAAGATTTAGCAGAATTGATTGGTGCTGGCGAATCTTTGTTGAAAGATGATTTCTTCGTGAAGGAAGGAGTCAAATCGGAATGGGAGACTGATATAATCAGAAGGGCTACCAAGGTGATCGAAGTTGCTGGTGAAATGTATCAGAACATCTTTACTGCCAAATATTTGGAAACAATGGGCAGAAGATTGGGTTTGAGGCCAACTGTAGTCATCGATAGAATGCAACTCATTGAGCCTATGTTAGATTTCTTGAGAAAAAGTGGATTAGATTATAACAAGTTCTTTGTTGCTTTACAGACAGCCAAGTTAGATGACAACGTATTTAATTTTGATTCTTTGGTTGAACATCTATTCCCTACGTCCAAATTCACATCCCTGACTATGTATGAGAAGGAAGAAGTTCTCAAGGAATTGCGCGAGTGGATGACAGTATACAAAGAGTATTTGGACACCAATAAGATTACAGACAAGGAGAGATATGAAATTGCTTCCAAAGCCAATCCGTTGTTCCTTCCTCGTGGTTGGATCTTGGATGAAGTTATTAGTTTTACAGAGGAAAATGACGGCGCAGTTGGCTATTTAAACAAAGTGATGAAAATGGGCTCAAATCCGTATGATACATCCAAATGGGGAGACGAACTCAAGGATGTCGAATCAAAATGGTTGAGTGAAGTAGATGAAGATTTGAGCATGCTTCAATGCAGTTGTTCAAGCTGAAATTAGACAGAATTACTACGACAATACATCATACAAGGAATTAAGAAGTCACTGTAAGATTCAAATTGAAAATTATCATAAAATATTAAACAAAAAAAGGAGGGAATAACGAGACCTGCTCAATTACGCTATCGCATCAGAATTCGCCTCGACTAGAAATTTTTATTTCCTTGGTCTTGGTTTCCTCTTCTATTGTAAGTATCCTCCATGTCTTGAACCATGTCGCTGGGGTCAGTTTGAGAAGAGAACTTGTTACCTTGTTGCTTACGACGATCAGAGCCTCTGCCCATACCTTGGTTGGAGCCAGTGTTCAGGTCATCTTGGAAGGTGTCCCCAGCCATGTCTGAACCTAATGATTGGTCATTGTAGTCACCACCAGATTGCTTGCCTTGGCCTTGAGAGCGAGTTTGGCGACCAAGATCACTTTGTTGGTTGAAATCGTCACCAGACTTCCATTCCTGGTTCATATCAGAAGATTGTTGCTTGTTTCTTCTGTTTGAATCATCCTTAGAATCACCGGATAACTTGTTTTGGATTTTGTCCATTAAATTCGACATTGTTGCAGATTTAGTATAACTATGAAATAAGATTACAGTTATTGAAGAAGGAAATAAATTATTTCTCAAAATTCAAGTCATTGAGCTTCCTTTATACCCCTTGGGCAAATTGCTACTAGTCCTAAACATCGTTGCTGTTCTGAGTGCTACAGTAAACGTGAAGACATATTTGCTACAATTTCCCAACTAACTGATGATATTGAATTTCTGTTGGGATGGTTCTAGAAAGAAACAACCACGCCTACAATTTCTTTTCTAGATCTAATAATAGTTTGAAGTGTTGCTATTGCCACATGTCCCCACTTATTTCCAGGGGATAGGTCACCAGAGCCTCCGCTATGACTTTCAGGCCATCATCCAAGTTCTCCTTACATCACCTGGATATTGCTGGAGCCATTGTTAACAGTTTCGAGGAGATCATCTTCCATATTTCGGAGCAATTGATTCTGATGCTAGCAGCAAAACCTGCTGCAAAAAGAAAAAATGGTTGTCTGGAACCACCAACAAGGTGCTCTAGTTCGCATGAGGCATAATTGCAAGTCCAACAAGGATCAAGGGGAATGTGGTATCAATAAGGCTGCGGCATGGTAGCAAGAGTGACGGCCATGGGGCCAATTTGCAGCCATGGTGTAGCTGTACGTTTGAAAGGAACGAAGGGAACGACAACAGAGGACTCTGTCAGGTTGTTTCAGAATATTGGGGCTCAGCAGATGGAGTCTAGCCCCATCCAGACTACACGATTCCACAACAAGCCAACATCATTTCATTATTCATTATTCATTCACACAACGTAAAAGCCCACGTCTAAAACACATTCATAATGCACTCAAAAAAAGATCCAGCCCTCTAAATCTGGAACACCTGGAACTTCCTCTATATTATCATAGCTGATTTGTTTCTGCAACCCATTTTGATCGTGGTAGCGATCTTCGAGCTTAATTTCCTGCTCCTTTTGTTTCTTCTCCTTCGATTTTTTGCTGCTGCCAGGTTGGCTGGAGTTCGAGTCGTTCGAGATGAATGGGCTCAACGAAGGATCTAAGTCCGATTTCAAGGTTAATCCAAATAATGGCATTTTAAGAGCAATGTTTACTGAGTTCTCTACTGTGACAGCCAGCACCCAGAAATATAATTCTCGCGAGTGCTCTTATGTCTCACCCCAACTTCGATCATATGTCGAAGTCACGAAACCGTGGGCTCCAGAGGAATGTCGGCTGACACAACATCCCATTAGAGTTACGGAAGATGACATGTTTTCCCATAATGGCAGCAATCCAGGAGCACTGACTTGATCTCCTGCACCAAGAAACTCTGCTTGGCGTCACCCCACAATCCATTCCAATAATCCAGCCCGTGCATCAACCATCGACTGCTTCTTCTGGTAGCCATTACAAGAGGTTCAACATTCCATTCAGTTTATTATTCGCTAGCCAATTCTCTATAAACGATATCTATAACTTGTTTGACGGGGAGCTGTTCCAAAGAATAGCCTGTCCAAAGCATCTGTTGAGCCAAACCTTGGTAGATCATTGCCTCTATTCCACTGATCACCACCCATTGATTTGACTTGAACTGGTTATACAAACGAGTCTCGGGCTTGGGATGGTAGCACATTTCTAAAACAGCGCCCTTTTTCTGCTGTTGGATGAAAACATCCAAGGTAGCTTTAGCCACTTTCTCCTCGCTAGTAGACGGCGGGAAATCTGGAACAGTGCACACAATCAACCCTGGCTGTTCAACAGCTTGGGCCATTTCTGGCGTGGAAACATGAATGATTTCACCTGTGAACCCACCCTCCTTCATAGCAGACCTCACTGCATCCACTTCATGTTTGTATCTATTAATGATATAAACCTTGGAACATCCCAAAAATGAATACAAGGAATAGATGGCAGAACGACAAGCACCACCACCACCATACACCAAACCTGGCTTACCCCTGCTCTCTTCAACTATCTCCTGACAATTATAGAGAAATGCATCACGAACGCCTATTGTGTCTGTATTTGTGCCAATATAAATATTTTTTCCCGTGGATTTCCGTTTCCGCTTGTATACAGTGTTAATGGCGCCTAAACTTTTAGCCCCATCATCAATGAAATCAACATGTTCAGTATAGATGACTTTATTGGGCATGGTGACACCACTTCCTACGCAATTATCGTCCTCCAATAGCTTCTTAAAGGCAGCGATGTCGGTGCTTTCAAACAATCTGTACTTCCAGTCAATTCCTAACAACTTGTACGAGCTGTTCTGGAGAGTGGGCGACTTAGAGTGTGAGATGGGATCTCCGAAGAGATAAAGATTGATTGATTTGGAGCGAAGTTCATCGAAGTCTGGGTCCTCGATATCTGATTGAGTCATTATGAAGATGATCTACAATTTTGTCTACTGTTGAATGGCATGCTACATCCATTTTATAGCAGGTGAGCATTCTTCCCGCTGAAATTGAGCCAAATGTGGAGAGGATAAAGGAAGTTCCAGCTGCAAGGATGATCCACGCACTACTGTGACATTGGAAGCCGTGATCCTGATGATATTAGCCAACGATATGATATACTGTTAAAGTGGTAAGAGAGGGTGATTAGAACCGAAATTGAATTAGATTGTACAATGTCTCGAAGAACAGGAACTTACTTGGTTATGGTGGTCTATCACCATTGAGCCAACCAGTACCTACAAACGAAGCAAAATCGCATCCTTTATCACTAAAATTGGGGTAAATTCAATAGAATGGCTAATATAACAACAATTGCTATAAATAGTAATTGAAATAGCATTGGTAGTTGTTGTGCAACCAATGTTTGAAAGAGGACACGACCAACCCCGGACTCTATGCACATGATGCAGGACCGGATCAAATCGGAAATATCCCGGAACGAACCGTGTATATATCCTTTTTCCAAGAAACTCGTAGCGAGACCAGTAACTACACATCCAAACTAATCGAGAATTATACAGATAACACTAACACCTAACCAAAACGCAACAAGAAACACAAAAATAAATAACATAACAACTCTAGAAACTGTTGTGATTAGAGAACAAACTGTCGTACTTCAACCCAGCATATACTCCTTCTCTGGTTGAATTGTAGCTTAGACTGTCGCTTCTCTTGGTATCCAACCCATCGGACAAGTCACTAACTGGCGTATCAGACGAGGATTTCGCATCATCACTGGAACTTAGAAGCATCGAGTTATCCGAATGGTCTCTTGATTTGGGATCGATATCCTCTGTTAACAAGAAATTCAAATTGGAAGGAATTCGCATCAACGAGCCCGAACTCTCATAATTAGCTAACCCTATTTCATTCAAAGACCCACCAAAATGGAAATTGTTGAAATTACTCAAACTGTGCTGCTTTTGCAACGGGGTCGATGTGTTCGAGTCAGCATCGGAGTTCGAGCGCGAGTTGTTGTTAGTAGAATCAATACTCGAATCGTTCAATTTGTATCCAGAGAAGACATCATTTTCCAAATGATCAATCTTGTATTTGATAAACTTCAAGATTTGGAATAACTTCTCGTCTTCGGTATAACCCTCATAATCATCTTCTGACTCATCATAATCACTCAAATCATGGAAGACTGTTGGATCGAGAAACACATCAACGAACAAACTAATTGATTCGTTCAATATCTTCTTAGAATCATTTATCAAAAGTCCATTCTTCTTGAACATCTTTAGAGAACAAATCAATAGATAGATCATCTGAAGTATGATTGACTTTTTAAGGTTGATCTGTCCCAATCCCAAGTTATTTATGATTGTACTTGTATCGAAATTCTTGGTTTCAGAGACCGATAGCTTTCTTCTCTTGGAAGATTGTTGATCTTCCTCATTCATAGCATTGGTTTTTCCAACCGCTCCAAAAATCACCAAGAAATAGGCCAAAGATTCTCTTGTCAATTGCGATAACTTGACATAAAAGTTCGAACTCAATTCCCTGTTAATGAAGAAATTGAGATAATTTATACATCTAATGATCAAATAGTTGAAATTTAACTCAATCTTCACTAATGTCAATTCGCTGTTGACATGACTCAATTGATGTTTCAACGTATCTATCAGTTCGCCAATGGGAATGTTATGATATAGAATCTCATTCTCTTTCACCGAGTCTCCCTTTAAGTTCTTTCTCCACGTATTCAAATCATTATCGATTTCTTGGAACTGAGGAAAGTTGTGGTTCAAATTTCCATCATCATCATAATAAGCGGCACCCAAGTTATTATAGTATTTTGGACTGAAAGAAGAAGGTATGATTATGTGAAGTAAGTTGGAAAATTCGATGCTAGACTTCAATTTCAATTGGCCGCCATTTTGAGCATTGAGCGAAGTCAACGTTGGGGGAGTCAACTCGAAATATCTTTCTATAGTAACGGGATTGATTACTGTTGTATTAATAGACGGCTTGAATCCAAATTTTAGGTTGAAAATCTTTAACAAGATCTTGAAGGACCAATATAGTTTTACTCTCAAGATAGTTTCAACGGAAGGCAACTTGCTATCATTGAAGAACAAATTGTTGAAATTCAAGTTGATGCCCATAACACCAATCAAAGAATTCACAGATGACGTCAATTTCAAGGACATCACTTTATGGTTGATAATCAATGAATAATACAAAGAGAGCAAATGCGTTTGAATTATGGTAATGGTGGTTGGCAAGAAATTCAAATAAGGTAATAACTCGTACAACTTGAACTCAGGTTCTTCTCTCTTATGCGAATCATTCAACCGATTCAACGTTAAACAAGGATCAACAATTCTCGAGATTGCATATAATTGGATAGAAAAATTGAAATATTCGTCTATTTGTTGATTAGTTATGTCACTGGATGCTATCGGACCCTTACCAGTAAAGAAAAGTTGAAACTCGGCACTGAACTCCAAGTATCTTTTCATGAAAGATTCTTGGTCTAAGATGGGTGTCAAGCAATTGTAAAAGTTGAAGAAATTTGAGATCTGAGCGTCTAATTCGCTTTTAGAAGGCAAATTACAGAGGATTCTAGTGAATAACTCATCAATATTCAATAACGTGCGACGATATAAATGAGAATGGTCGTCCACTGACTCCTCAGTCAAGTCCATGCTATTATGGGAGTTTGACAATTTCAAGCTGGGCAAGTTGAAGCTCTCCAACAATATGTTAAATTGAGATTCGAAGTTAAGATTGTCGTTACCGATTATTAGCCCATTGGAGTCCAAATTGAATATTTGGTCTATTGGCTCATATGAGCTGGAATCAGTGGTGAGCAATTCGTTTGATTTCGAAGCTTGATTGAAAGGACTCAAGCCGGATCCAGAAATGTTGGCTTCATTAGGAACTGATCCGTGTCGTTGAATCTCAAGAGCTCTTTCTCTTTTGATTTCTGAGTCGTTAGACACAGCGGTATAGGTTGTGCTATTTTCAATTGTTTTCATTAATCTGCCATTTTCCACTTCCAATTCTTTCACCCTATTCTCCAAATTCTCAGTATATCCCTTCGGAAACGCCCTTCTGGTCAACTTGTCTGAAGTCTTGCAATTGAACCCGATCTTGCTGCAATTGTTACAGGGAACAGCCCCGTCACATTTGATCTTCTTGATCCGACACCTATCACAGGCTTGTGAGACTCTGACAGAGCCATTATTCACCTTGATGAGCTTGATTGGGGGCTTTGTCTCGCTGGAACTAGGACCACTAACGCTTTTATTTCTGGCTAGAAGTTCATCCGACTCTGCCTTTATGTCTGCTCTCATGTTGGAAGACATATTCTGAACATGTAGTTTCAGAACCCGCAACCAAAAGTCCCGCGCGAAACCTGGGGTAGCGACATGCCATCTTATATATCTGAATTTTCTCACATGGCCCTAAGCAATGCAAAGTCATAGATAATAGCTCTTGCCTCGGGCCTAAGTCAATAGTCCATGTACTCCAGTTTTCAGTCTGCTGCAGAGTGTGCTTTCACTGCTACGGCTCCGACAAGGAGGAACGGGGGCAACCGCTCCAACGGAAGCCAAAGGTCAGCCTATAAAGGGCAAAGCATGTGAATCATAGTGCGGCTCCTTGGGCGAGTCACTGGAGTTAGCAACACACACCACCAATGCTATACTTCTGGAAGGAAAATGACATGTAACGATGCTCCAAACACCGTGGGCCAGGCGACCAGCATTGCAGTTCGAGCCGATACGAGTGATGTTTGCCTGGACGTTGTTCTTACCGCCGGAGAGAATGTACACTGTTCTGTTTTGTATTGTATTTGAACTACTCGTGTGCGTTCTTCTCACGTCTGGGGATTGCCCCGCCACGCTCGACTGAAATAGCTCATTCTTCTTTTTATTCGTAATAGACCCCATTTCTGACCACCAATCTAGCTACCAACGCTTCGTAAATAGCCTTGTTTCTATATCTCTCCTGAATCATCGACATGTGATATTTTGTTCCCACATACCCCACTAGAATCTGCTCGATCCAATTAAATGCCGTATCAGGATCCTGCAAATATATCCCTCCCAAATAGGTCTCAAAAAGATCACCCGCCGGAACCTTGGACTTTTCCTTCTGGAAACACTTCTTGCGTCTTAAGATTCTGGCATCGGGCTTTAGTCCACGGTCCAAGTGATATGCTGACACCAATCGCTTGAGAAAAAGGTTACTGTTCAAGAAGTTAAGCGTGATATCTATGAATCTTGTGCTTGTGTGACGGAAGTTCTCAAACATCACCTTCTGAGAAACGAATTTGAGAAGCCCATCCCCTAGCCCCTCCATTCTGGACGCATTATGACGAATATGACCAATGAAACGGTCTTCCGTAGAGCCAGCAATCTGAACCAACGGCTTTAATAAACAGGTCTTTAGATGAACCTCATTCTCGAGTTTTGGGAGCTGTGGCAACTCAAATTTCACTTCGTCTATCTCCACAAATCTCTTCCGTTTCATATAAAGAAGGTTGTAGTTTACAGTGAAATACGAAGACACAAGTTCGTTGAAACCTGTGCCAATGTATTTCGAGGTTTCGGAGCGTTGAATATCAAGAGGTTCTTTGATATACAGAAGGATGTCTTCCGTCAATTGATCTAGGGTCAGAAACATCGCTGTGGGGTCAATTATCCCAAGTGTGCCAACATATTCGTAGAATTCGGGCTTCGATACAGATGTATCGGGTCCCAATTCGGGGTTGTAATAATGAGGAGGGAGGATTCTTTTAGTGAGAACTTCTTTTCCATCCGGAACACCAAACAGTATAATTAGCGACCTGACCACTCTAAGATGATTCCCCCTCAATTCCGGGAACTTGTCATGGACGTATTTGTATAGATAAAAATGAAGAGTTGCATCGCCAACGCCATGGAAGAAATATTTGATGTTTCTGTTCACCTCACCTCCATAATATCTCTCCTTAATGTTTAATTGTCTCACAGCTCTGAGAAGCTCATCGGTGTAGATATATGGCAATGTATCATATATATAGGGACGTGAAATTGACTCGCCGATCAGAATCCCAAATCTTCTCTTATTATAAGCTTCTTTCTTTGGTTTGGTACGTTTTTCCTTGGCTGATTTCATGGTGTCGAGGGGAGTGATTTCCGTGCCAGATTCGGCAACAAGTTCCAATTTTTTGTTGTTGAGAGATTCATCAGAGTGTTTTAGATAGCGATTTACCGCAAGATCTTGTGGTTCTGGGATACATGGTAGAACTTCCTCGCTTTGAGGAATTGTCACTACACCATTTGAAGATGTGGATTCCTCGAAACTTTTATTTTTCCTTTGTCTTTTCAGCAATTGAGTCGTGGATATGGTTTCATCATCAGTTTCTTGCTCAATCATTGATCTTTTAGGATTATTGCGTGTGGACATATTGATCTTGAATCATTGATGGCTATATGATTACTCTGAAGAAATGTACCATTTGTTTTGAATAAACAGATCTATAAATATAGACAACCTTTACAATATAGTAATCTTATAATCCCCTCCAATTGTCAAATACTTTACTTCGAATGGTGATGAGTGCTGCAACAATCCTCATCACGTTCGAATCATGTGACAATCATCAAGTTCCAAGATATCTCATATTGGATTTATCAGAGAACAGAGAATTCCATTTGTTCTATTTTACAGATTCTATGTGATGATATATCACTATGATTGCTAGTTGTGTGAATCTTCTAGAGTAAATTGATAAACACTGCAAGTCCCTGAGAATACGAGAGCAAATCATCCACAGTCAACGATCGTACATCTATGAACCATAAACCAAATTTATAATACCAAACCTACTCATTACATATATAAACACTTTTACGATCAGCTGGGGATTCGATTTTTGCGCGTCAATGACTTCGGACGAGTCCCGTTGTTGATGGTAATCATCCGTTCTCGCGTTCTTTCTCCGGATTGCCAGCCGTCAAAGTCAATCAAGGCTTGCATACAACCCCATTCCGTGATCTTGTTCTGGAGCCATACGAGATTGACCGGTTTGGTGAGATAATCGTTACATCCGGCCATAAGAGCGTCCTTTCTGTCGGATGAAGAGGTGGAGGCTGTGAGAGCCACGATGATCACAGGACTACGGAAAGTGCCGCCAACATCGAGTTTATCTGACTCGTCATTGACTCCTCGTAACAGAAGCATCTGACTCAATTCGGGCTGGGCAAACACCCCGATTCGGTTGATTTTCTCCAATCTACGTATCTCTTTCGTTGCCTCGATCCCGGAAATAACTGGCAATTGGATATCCATAAGAACCAAATGAAACCCTCCTTCTCTCCATTTCTCTATTGCTTCTTGCCCGTTTTTTGCGATCTTGTACCGTATTTTATGTTTTCTAAGAAATGCCCCCAAAATTGCCTGATTGATTGCATTATCCTCCACCACAAGCACATTGATCGAAGGCAACACCTTCTCGGTGGTTGTTTTCGGGCCCTTTTTCCCCACCGGTGTGATTTTGCCGGATTTCTGTTGAACATCCGAGGAAGAATTGTATTCGGGAGGCTCATTTCGCGCCAAATCCGTCTTGATCTTCGGCAATTGTTGTTTTGGCGAGCCCTCACTGTAGCCATAATTGTTATTTTCCCCATCCTTGAGATCACGGATGTTGGTGATGTTATTAGGGGTTTTACGAGTCGTTGTAGGCGTCAGTTCGTCCACCGACGGACGTTTCTTCTCTCCGTCGTTGTTGGTCAACGAGAAGTTCTTTGGGAGTAATAACACGGCCGTGGAAGATGGCGATTGGACGGAAGAGTTCCCGAGACCGGTTCTTCTCAGAGGAACAGGCGAGCGTCTCATACTAGGCAGAAGAGAACGTTCCTTCTGGAAATGACCAGTGCCAGATTGGCTGCCTATTGCCGAAAGCGAAACCGAATGCGAATGGCCATGTGACGGAATTACAGGCGGAATTGCCTCCAATGGCGACGGGAGATACAGCGACGGTGGAACATTATTTGTGCCCACACTTCCGCGATGATGTTGCTGTGGTGGTTGTTGTATGGTTGGAACCGAATATGAAACCCCCTCGGTGATGGTCTGATTGTACCGATTCGTTTGGGTGGGGATTTCGATGAGAAACGCGTCTTGCATCGACATTCCCTGGGGAAAATACTGATCCATGACCTTATAAACCAATTGATCTGGCTCGAGTGTGATTGAGGACGGTGTGAGATTAGCGGGCGATTCGCTTATCGGCGGAGGATTGAACAGAGCCATGGATTCGGGAAATTTGGGGAGTAATGGTGTTTGGATAGCGGAAATCGGGGTTGGGGCCACGGGCGACACGTCCATGGGAAACGTGTGATGTGGTTGCAACGAGGAGGAGTTGTTGGCGGAGATGTTGGTGGCGGTGGTGGCAGCAGCTTTGACCGGATTGGTCTTTTGCAAATAACGGATGTTGGGGGTGATTTCCACCCTGATGATGATATCCGACGGGTCGAATCTCCGGGCCAAAGTGGTGGGATATTTGGCCAACACGAGCGACTTCAAGTCGTCAACGATGTCATACGTGGTCACATGGAGAGTGGTGGGGGTTCCGTTAGATCTCTTGACCCACACTCTTCTTGTTGTTGGTTGGTAGATGGGGGAATGATCTGGCGGGAGCGTCGGTGGGGGGTTATTTGTTTTGGCGGGATAAGCAGCATTTGGGTTATTGAAGTTTAGCATCAGTTTCTGTGATTTCATGGGTGAATGGCTGTGGTGTGGTGGATGGCTGGTGTGGTATTATGTCGTATCTTGTTGTGTGGTGTCTTGTTGTGTGTTGTTGTGTGTTGTTGTATTAATATTTTAATAATTGTATTATCTTTTATTTATTAATTGTATTTTATTAATTGTATCTTGTATCTTGTAATTATCCTGTAATTATATCAATGAGGGAAAATAAATTTATACAGAAAATTGCGGAATTTTCCACATAAAATAAAACCCACTATTAATTTCACAATGGAACGATTCTCGCAGCTTTCACACGTCTTTATTACGTTAATCTGACACTAATAAATAGCCTCATGTTAATTTCCTGATAATGATGACGTGTGATTACCGTGCTATTTATAGGGTGGTGGACCTACCAATGGGTCAAGAAAGAGATATTTGGCGGTATGCCATATCCCGGGGTGTGGTGGACCTACCAATGGGTCAAGAAAAAAATATTTTGGTGGTATGGACCATATCCCGGGATATGGTCCAAACCGCAGAGGTTCCAAACGTACAAGAAATTTGTAGCAGATAAAGATCTGAGGAAAGATTGATGGGATGAGGAATTGCAGGAGAAATTTTGAATGAGGAAAAGTGTTGATATTGGCTGTTTTGGTGTTCTTGTGGAATTATTTTGGAGCTTGTAGCGATTTCGAGTATTGAGTTGTGTAATATGATGTCGATACTGAGACGATATTTATATTTTTCCAGAAAAGTGGTTTATCGGAGTTTATTGAGGGGGTATTCAACAGAGGGAGTTTCTGAGTTGGAAAATGTGAAGCGGGTTGTGGGTGAACTGAGGAAACCTCTAGCGGATGAATTGAAGAAGAAGGTTATAGTAGAGACAACGAAAATGGAGGAATTGAAGGAATCAAATAAACTGAAGAAACCCAAGAAGCAATTGAAGAAACTGAAGGGGATTCAGGAATCAACAGAGTCGAATAAGTCAAATGAGCTGAAAGAAATGAATGTAGTAAAGAAACCAAAGGAGTTCAAAGGTGTGAAAGAAATAAATAAATTGAAAGAGAAGAATCTGAACGAAGTAAACGATTTGAACGAAGTTAATGATTTTAAAGGACTAAATGAGGTGAATAATCTGAAAAAGCAGAAGAAACCAAAGGTGCAGAAGGATCTGAAAGAGCTGAAGGATCTGAAAGTGCTGAAGGACCTGAAAGTGCTGAAGAAAGCACAGGAACTGGAAGATCTGAAAGAAGGAAAGGATCTGAAAGAGGAGAAGAAATCAAAGGAGCTGGAAGATCTGGACCGGAAACAAGTAAAACAAGTGAAGAAACCAAATGAGCAGAAGAATCTAGAACAAAAGAATCTAAAAGAAATAAAAAACCTGCAACAAATGAAACAAAAAATCATTAATCTAAATACCCCCAATGAACCCCTTACTCCTCTCAAATCATATTATTTGAGCCTAGGAAAGGGCCCCGTTACAGAATCCACTCCCATGATATCCTCCCAGAAAGATATTCACGGTGTTCTTTCCGTTGTGTGCAGCTATTATTTTGTTTGTGGTGCAGTGAAATATACCCCCATTGTGACTTCTAATAAATGGTTCCGAATGTCTTATTTCCCGCCGAACCATTTGCTCTCAATTGGTCGCAAGTCCAAACCCGCTCTTCATTTCAGATATGGTTCTGGAAATGAGGCCAATTCTGCGTCGGTGAAGCAAATCATTAAGGGACACAAGTCATTGAACCCTCTCACCTATGCTGTTCATAGAAGCAAGGTCCGTAGCTATCTACGGAGACAATTCTCGGATTATTTTCTAGAGAACCCGGGAACTTATCCAGATGGGGTTTATGAGTATGTCGTCTTGAAGATCCCTATTCCCGAAGAATACGACGAATTCAATAATTGCGTCTTGGACAGTTTGAAAAAGGCCAAAAACATGAAGGACATTGAATGGGTAATGAAGGCAAATAAGAACGTGGCACCTGTGGCGCTCTCACGGTTTTGCAAAAGTGAAAATATCCCTGATCTAATTCTACCAAAGGACTTCTACAAGAGATAATGTACATAGGTTAATAATTTGTATTTCTAATTTTACCAAAGGACTTTCACGAGAGATGATCTACATAGATTAATAAATGGTTGTATTTCTAGAAATAGCACCAATCTGGCATTTCTGCTTCGAAACTATAGGAGCCGTCAGAAAAAGACAATTTTCTCGAATGTAACCACATGATGTGTTCTTTCTCTTCTCTATCTATATACAATTCCTTGCCACAATCGGGACATTTTTGTCCGGAAAGACTTTTATATTTGACATCTTCAAACTCATCTTTGAGAGCTTTGAACTTATCAAACAACCCGGTCATTTTTTCGTTATTATTATATCTTCTTAGAAGTTCCAATTCCGATTCGTTTCTCATTTTGGATCCCATTGGTCCGTAGATTGGATCGTTTACGATAGGAAAGCCGAGGTTTCTCAAATGAATTCGCAATTGATGCGTCCTTCCGGTGATTGGCTTACATCGCACAATACTCTGGTTGAGTTCTGGATTGTAGCTGATTCGAGTGAACATGGATTGTGCCTTTTTGGGGATTTTTCTGACTTTTCCAAGACCTGGGTGGATTGAGAAGATCGGATCGTTACAAATAACTTCTTCTGACTCGGGGAATTCGCCAATGACCCTGGCAACATACTCTTTCTCCCATTGATTTGAGTCCATTAACTGTTTCAAATTACTGGCACAACGATTGGTACGAGGTAAGACCAATATCCCCGATGTGAGTCGGTCCAAACGCTGGATCGGATGGAGTTTTGTGATTTCAGCCTCATTTTTCAATATCTCTATAATGGTGTTATGATAGAATTTTCCCACAGGATGAACGGGGATTCCTGACGGTTTATTGATCACATAAAGCTCGGGATCCTCATGGATAATCGGAATGGTGGTCTTTTTTCCGTTGGAAAGTTCATACCATTTTTCGCCCACCGTTACGGGGGGCTCGTGGCGATGTGATCTATTGACCAATATGTCGTTGTCTTTCATAAGAGTGTCGCCCACCTCCTCTCCCTCGATGGTGAAACGGGTCGATTTATGGTGATCCCGTATAATTTTGACCAAACCGTCATTTATGTCCTCCTTCTATTATCCTGTCAATATTAATTGTTACATGGACGTCTTGGCTACTTACATATTCAGCCTCGGATCTTTCCTTGAGATCATTGACCAACACATCCAACGCCAGTCTTCCGAGCCATCTTTGTTTGACAAAGGTCTCGAAATTGTGGTAATATGGTGGAACTTTCCTCAATCCTTTCTCGATGTTGTAGATGGACATATTATCACCTTTTGAATGTCGCAACATTCACACTAAGGCAAGGGAAAAATGCATGTAAATGTAGATGGGGTAGATGATATGGTGTTGTGGTGTTGTTTTGTCAAATGTCTAATAAAAAATTTAAATATTTACATTTCAATAAAATATACATTTATTCATATCATAGATTCACCATTCGACATAATCTCTTCCAGTAGCCCTAAACACCCGTATTCTTCCCGATTTCATTTCACTGAGCTTGTAGCTTTCCTTCTTGATGATTCCAGTGGAATCCTGTTCAAGAACACGGAACTTCTTTTTAGTGTGGTCAAATTCCAACAAGATGGTGGAAAGCGGGTTTTCGCCGAATCCCACCTCCTTTCGCACCTTCTGGTGGAGTTTGGTGTGGCCCTCGAATCTTCCCTTCTTGATGCACAAGATATCACCCGGTTTGAAATCGTCATAGCGTTGGATAGTCTGATTATTAGCATTTTTGTAGACAGTTGCTCCGAAGACCTTACTTCCGATGGATGGCAATATTTCTGGGATTTTTCCCAAAACAAAAGAAACAAACTCTTCTCCCACCTTCGTTCCCAAATATCTCGAGGCGTTCGAAACTATTTTGTCTCCGTAAATGTTGCTATATCTTGCTAAAAGATCCTTACGAGCGATTGGGGCAGGTTTATGAAATTGTCTGAAAACCACGGTGCTCTGGGGATCAGTTGTTTCGTAATTAACCTCGATGACAGTCTGGGAATAATCCTGGTATAACACGTAGAAATCGCGTAATACGACGGTTTTTCCGCCTCTTTTCTTGACTTGATGGGTATCCACTTCGTATGTGAGATCTACACCCGCGCCATTCATCAACGAAGGAGGCAATTCGGATCTCAACCACCAAGACGAGCCGGGTTCCAAGTCCACGACACCTTGGGCGATGGTCTGGTTGGCCCTTTCGGAGCCGGTCAAGCTACGGGTCAAATGGCCGGGGCCTATGGAATTACCGGAATGATCCATGCTTAATCTTCCCTGGGTGAACGAGTTTCCTGAGACATCGGCTCTCAAGGGTCTTGTGAAGTCCATTGAGGACCTATTCGTTTCTCTGGGAATTGGGGGAACAACAGGTGGAGGAGGAGGTGGTGCCATCTCAGGAAGAGTGAATGATCTTCTTGAAATCGAGCTTCTATTTGGTAGATCCGAATAATCGGCTATGGCAGTAGAAACATCGTCATAATCTTCGTCATCAGATGAATCATAAGTACGATTATCAACTTCAACAAACTCCTCATTGACTGTTTCTGGTGCTGTGAAAGATCTATTTATGCTTTGAATTGGAGGAGCAGAGCCAGGAATAGGTGGAGCAGAGCCCGGAATTGGTGGAGGAATTGGAGCTGATGGACGTTGCAGCACAGGTGGAGCCGGCGGAAGAGTTGGAATTGGTGGTGGTGGGGGTCTTGTCGAGTGAGGAATTGGTGGTGGAATAGCCGAAGTCTCGCTTCTTTTTATGTCACTATCCTCATCGGCCTCATAACCCGTCATTACAGGCTCCACTGGCTCCAACCTAAGAGACTTTTCTCCAGATTTGTTCAACGAAGCAGTTGGCTCCTCTTCGGAAGAAAGAGCCATTTCATGGGGAATGGGAGGAGCTGCCGAACGAGTTTGAATGTTCTTTGAAACCGGGTCTGAAACCTCGTCTTCTTCCGCATCATCTACATCCTCAGAGGTGCTATCTTCTTCTTTCAAACTGGACGTTTCAATAGGAACAGACATGCTTGTTGAAGGGTCGGTCATGGTTTTATCTGCCAAGTTCTCAGTGGAAATCGAAGGAACCGGCACGGGAATTGGAGGTGGGGGAGCCTTTGTTGAGACCAATACATCTTCTTCATTTTCTTCTTCGTCCACAGTTTCGGAATCCTTGGTATTATCCTCTTCATCTGCCTCTTCTCCGCCTTTCAGTAAAGCAACAGGGAGTTTTGGCGCGGTAAATGGCAATATAGGAATTGCACGAGGTATATCTTCCTCTTCGGGTTCTACATCTTCTTTGGGTTTCTTGGCCTTGGCTGGAGGAGCTCCTCCAAACGGATTGGAACCCATCATACCGAACATCCCCATGCCACCCGAGATCTTGGCCATACGTTCTCTTAAATTTCTTCTTCTTGTCTCCTCGGCATCCTCTTCATCTTCCTCCTCATCTTCTTCATTCTCGCCTTCTTCAGCGGTTTCAGGTTCTACTTGTCCCTCAGGAGCAACAAGGACAGATTCATCATGGTCTTGTCTTTCTTCCGTTTCCTCATCGACGGGCTCGTGGTCCTCTGCCACGGAATCAATACCGGTATGATGAACATGGATAGAATGTCTACTTCTACTCGATAATATCGACTCATTGTCTGCCACATCCTCCTCTTCGATGGATTTAGAGCCTGTATGGTCGCTTTGGAGCGGAGTAGCCTTCTTCTTGGTCTTTTTCTCCTGTTTTTTCTTCAACGAGGCCGATTCTCTTTCAGCCTCGTCTTGTTGTGTCTTCTGTAATAATGCAATTCTTTCTTTGAGACTCATTTTGGGGCCCTCTTCCTCCTCAACGGCGTCTGCCTCCTTCACCACATCCACTGGTGTCGCAGCTGGCCCGGCCGGCTGCTGCGAGTGCGTGTGATGCGTCTCGGAATGGCCAAACGACGGCGGAACGTACGACGATTGCGACGAGGCAGCGAATTGTTTCTTGACATAAGACTGTTCTTGTGGTTTACTGAATGGCATTGGGGCCTTATTTCCCGCGTTGAAGGCCGAGATCTTGTCGCGGAACCCGCCGGTGGGCAGAGCAGCAGAAGCTGGAGCAGCAGCAGCGGCAGCAGCTACGGGGGTCGAAGGAGCGACAACTGGCTCCTCCTTGATAGGCAGTGGCATTGGCGCCCTCTCTTCAACTTCCTGTTTAGAAGGTCTATGTGGAACAGGAGGATGCGAGACAATCACCTCCACGAAATTACGTGGGAACATCCCCGATTGGGTCACACCATCGAGATCCACGTAGGATCCACTATACCATTCCTCGTCCTCAACGGCATCGACAGTGATCAATTGGCCCACACCGAACGATAAATCGTCCTCGTAGCTTGATTTGTACTCAAATAACGCCCGGGTCTCAAATGGAGGCGATGTCATGGTAGCACTCTAGGTTACTTCACAAGATGATCAGCGAAAACACGACAACGCAACAATAGCCACTAGAAATTAATAGATCAGATGTGTAAAATACCTTGCAATTGACCGTAATTAGTCGCTTGTTACCACGATATCTACTCGCGTTCTCTCCTATTTCTGCCACCTGTGTCTCGATTGTCATTTCACACCCGTACGCTCCTCTAGGGTCGTAGGTTACCCGGAGTCTTGGTTAGGGGCTCAGTTAAAAAAAATAAACTGGGGCAAGCTGAGAATTGAACTCAGGACCACCTCCACCCTAAGAAGGTATCATACCACTAGACCACATGCCCAGTAGTGGACACAGTATTTGAAATGGTGTTTAGATTATTTCAGAGTCAGCTCATATCTCAAATATTCAATATATTTAGATTTTTAATTTATAATATTGTTCTTCTTATCTCAATGTTTGAGCTCATCCATTTAAATTTCAAAAAAGTCGGTGATTTTGTGTTATAATAATTGACAATTCTGTTCGTCCTCTTCAAATGTGTCTGATCGGACAATATCATTCGTAGAAATTCTGTAAAAATAACATAATGCTTTATAACAATAGAATTGTCGTAAATAAATGATAATCGTTTGTTTCTTATTTTTACAGAATTTCTTTGATGAAATTTACTCAATTAAAGACTCCATAACTCATCTTTTTCAGAAGGGGTAGATGAATGTGGTATGAAGAGAGTTATAAAAAGAGGGTTGAATTTGAGGAGAGAGTAGATGATGATGATAGGAAAGTTGAGAAGATGAAGGAGAGTAATAAAGAGGGTTGGAATGGAAGGGGGGATGAAGGAGAGAGGATAAAAAGGGGTGGTGTATGGAAGAAACAGTTGGCCAATTAAGTTTTTTTAAAGTGAATATTCTACAGAACACCACTGATATTTTTATTCAACAATAGTCTAAGAGCTATGAGCCCAGATCCATAACTCGCCATATAATCTACACCTCTAATTTACAACTGTAAAAGACTCACCATCTCTTGTCTCTTGCACCTTGACTCACTTTTCTAACCCCTCCACCGTTTCCTAAGATCTTCTCTCCGGAACTTGATCTATTCTTAGGCTTCAAGGAGGAGGAGCTGACCCTGTTTCTTGCCTTTGGCAACACAGAACCCAGGGTATTGCCCGAATGAGGTGGAGACGACGACACGGTTGTAGTCGTGGTAGTGGTTGTTTTGGTCGTTGTTCTAGTCAAATGAATAGGCAAAGTTGGAGATGTGTGGTTTGGAGAATTAGGATTCGTAATTGATCTCAACACTTTCCATGGAGAGTTGCTGGAATTGTTAGCATAATTTTCCGACGAAATCCTCTTTGGAGTTGTCGAGATGCTGGCAACAGCAGCAATGGCTTCATCTTCGATGGTGTCGCCCGCAGGTTGGTCATAGCCACGGTTGATGTTCTCATCGTCCATTGTCTCCTCGTCAGAGTTGGTGATGATATTCTCATTTCTGTACGCAATTGGTCTTCTCTGTGGCGACGAAGCGATCTTGCTACTTTGATATTCGTCCTCCGATCTGGTTGGACTTTTTCTAGGCTGGCCCGGAGAGTTCGAGGGAACAGCATTATGGGCGGAGGCCGTCAATTGGTTGGAGATTCTTCTTCTTGTTGGAGTGGCGAACGAAGACTCGTGGTTACTGTGCGAACTTGGCGATTGTTGCGATTGTTGTTGGAGTTTCTTCAACTTTCTCATTCTTTGTTTGTACAAGTCGTACGGAACCAAGGGATACAAGCCGCCAATGAACTGGTCAGGAACATCGTCCAAAACCATGGTGTGTCGCCAGTTTCTAAACTCGTTCTGGTGCAAATAGAGCCAATGTTGTTGGGGGCCCACCACCATCCCTGGACGGATCATTCTCATATAACCGATGCACTCGTTGGCGGTGAAGCCGTGGGTGTAGATCAAATGGGCACCGATCAAACATCCAGTTCTGCCCAAACCAGCCTTGCAATGGACTGCAATTTTGCCCCCGTTGTTGATGACAGTCTCGGCAGCCCCAACAAACTTCTGGACGTATTCCATGGTTGGACATGTCCCGTCGTCGAAGATCATGTCTATGTGTTTGATGTTACGTTTGGTGAACTCCTTGGCGTCGTAGAGATGCGAGTTCAATCGAACCACCAATTGGACGTCATTTTCTATGAAATAACCCAACACCTTCTTGAAGGGCTCGTTAAGCGGAGCCCCCAGTCTCGATTGTTGCGGAGAGGCGAACGCAATGAAGTCCTTCGAAACGACATTGAAATCACCCTGGTCAACACGTTCGTACTGCTCGTATTCCTCCAAATTGAAGCTACTGAGATCAATCATGTTTCGCTCCTTCGCCCTCCAGATCCCGTAAACGATGTCCTGGATGGACAATTCGAAGTCCGCAGCACTGTAGCCGGCGTCTCTGAAGCTCATCAAGGGCGGGTCGCACTGGCTGATGGGCTGTAACACCTGATGGGGCGCCCATGATTGGATCAAGATCATGTAACAGCACAAAATACACGCAGCATTGGTTCGTTCCCGCACATCGGTGGTGGAATAGAACACAATGGCCTTTCCCTGGTTATTTTCGTCGTTCAAGATATTGTGCAAAATCACAGCAAAACGGTAGAGATGGCCAATGTGAAGCGGGCCAAAATCTAGATGGAACGGGTTATAGGGCAAAGAGTTCTCGACGGTGAAATACACCAAATCGGGGCTATCTTGCGGAGAATAATCGTAGGCTCCGAGATAAATTCGTCCTAGAGAGGTTAGTACACGGGGAGACCCATTTCGTTTCGGTTTACGTACCTTTCAAGAACTCTATGGCCTCAGATGGTCTCTTTGGCATGGTCTAATACAGATTATTTCAACAGTGTAAAAACCACTCTCTTGCAAAATTTAAAATTGCTCACAAAAATAACACGTTCACACTACAAGAATCCCAGATCAGCAGTCCTGGACTCGAATTCCCGCTCCGTCACATCATATAATATCTTGCAACTTTCTGTTTGTTGTGATGTTTGTTGATGTGAGAGACGTTTTCGGCAACATTGATGGAGACACGACGAAATATATGAGGGAGGGAGAGGATGATATTATGGAGACAAGAGACGATATAAGGAGATAATTATGAAAATAATGTGTTTTAATGATGAGATAGAAGAGGTTTGAGGAATTGGAATTGAATTTTTTGCTCGGGAATTGCCGAAGAAGGTGGTGTTGAGTGTTGATTGGTGACGAAGTGGACTCATGCAATGTAAAGCAGTGTTTGAGGAAGATGATTATGGAGATATTGGGGCATATATTGATGGAAATGTGAAATGGATGAGATGGAAGTGTTAAGGGGGAGAAGGAGATTATTTTGGTAGAAGGAACAAGGTTTTACGTGAAAATTGGGGTGATTAAGTGATGATGGGTTTGTTTCAATTGGCAGGTTAATTAGTGCTAAAGGTGGTGTATTTAATTTATAATTGAAGATGTGATGATATTTTACAGCATTGACATTGCGGATTCTCCTCTTTCGTTTCATGTTGTGAAGCGAAAAAGAGAAAGATGTGGGTCATTTAACTAGATGTGGGTCATTTAACTAGATATGGCATTAATAGATATGGCATTAATAAATATGGCATATTTAACTAGTGGTACCTTATAGCAGACTCTCCTAAATTGTTGTGTTCTTTAATAAAGGTTTGGACTCGTTTAAAAAAAGAATTAAAAAAAATGAACTGAAGTATGGTGCATTTAAACCAGGGCACCTTTGACCTAGACGTAGCCTAATTATGTGATGTAGCTTATTCCTATATATGGCACAATTTGCATCCCCCTGCTATACCATGATCCCACAACCTAACCGCGTAGAGAGAACATTGGTGGATCATCAGAGAACAATGGTAGCGTATCAGGTAGAATATCAGAGAACAGACACTACCATAACTACACAACTCACCATACTCACCACACTCACGACACTCACGACACTCACGACACTCACGACACTCACGACACTCACGACACTCACGACACTCACGACACTCACGACACTCACGACACTCAC
>JAJMCV010000077.1:406757-418550 GCA_030573195.1 Nothofagozyma chilensis
ACCATACTCATCACACTCACCACACTAACCACACTCACCACTCACTACACCACTCCACTACATCTACTCAACAAATCATCCATCCATCTAATTAATATCAAGTATCTTCTTCTTAAACTCCTCCAACCCTCTCTTGAACCCCTCATCCCATTCCCAAGCGTACTTCGAATCGCCCCTATGTCTTGTATGTTCGTATTTTCTGCTCTCCATCCAGGCATGAACCCTTCCCAATAACGAGTCATACTTAGCAAATTCCTCGCTATCCTTCCATGCAGTGGTGAACCCGTCCTTGTATCTGTCATGCTCGTATTTCTCTCCCGGAGATTGGCCATTCCAATAGTCGGAATGCTCCTTGAATCTCAGTTCCAATGTGTTCTCAAAGTCGTCTCTGGAGGGCAAGTTCTCCAAATGAGGAGGAATGTATAACGAGCCACTTTCGCTCATGGGCTTGAACCCCCATTCTCCACCGTCACCATTTTCGAACTTGTAGGTCCAGAAATACCATCCGGAAGTGGCTCTTTCCAAGAATAACTTGGTTTGTTCCTGGCCAAACTCCTGAACAAGCTTGGGTCTCTCATCTTTGCCACATTTGTCCCATGATTGACCATCCAACACACACGAGAACTCCCCACAAAGGAAATCCACTTTTCCCGACAAATTGGTCAAAACATCGCCATCCAAATCTTTTATGATCTGCTGCGGATGTTTCTGTTTGTCTGAGTCCGAGAAACATCTGTACGTATGGGTGTCAATGCTGACGCCTAGAGCACCACCCACCTTTTTTTCCTCCTCAAGAACCCATTCGACCCATTGATTGGGCCACCATCCGTCACTGATCACTATTGGAACCGTTTGGTCCACCTTCCGAATCGTCGCAATGGCAGCAGAATAATACGACTTCTGTTTCAGGGCGGAGTCCGAGAACTCAGACTCGTTCACAATCTGTATACCTGCAATATTCTCAAAACCCTTCAAATCCCCTGCCACGAACTCCAAGATGTCCAACGCCAACTTCTGGTTCGAAGACGAGTCCCAAAAGCCCGGCTTATCCAACTTGATCCCACTATGATCTCCGGTGTTGGCACCACCTGGAAGAGCGTGGAGATCCACTAACACCCCAATATCGAAGTTCCCGGCCTGTTCGATGTATTTCTTGTACGAATCCCAGGCCCCAGAGTAAACCGAGGCAACCTTCTCAAAGGGGGTACCCTTGGTGAACTTACCATTATCAACACACCAATAGCCGACGGGGATCCGGACGGCCTTGACGTTCTTCTCCTTCAAATAGGACCAATCGTCGCGCGACATGAAGTCGTCATGATGGTTTCTGATGAGATCACGGGTCTCGTTCTCCCCCTTCTTCTCGATCTGTCTGGACACCGCCTCGAACTCGGCGGGTGTTCCATCCACGAAGAAGGACCCAAACATGAACGGCTCCAACACGAAGGCAGAGCCGAGATTGACACCGCAATTTACTCTCGATTGGAAGATGGACTTCTTCGTGGGCGCCTCGCCTTTTGGAGCAGCCGGCCCAGCAGCCACGATGTTGGAGGCTCGATTTTTGATTTTAAGAGAATCGAACACCATTTTGATTGAATACCTAATTCTTCAATATTGTTTACTCTGAATCGTTTATTATATTAATAATATCTACAAAGCCTTGGCACCAAAGACACGAGTCGCGACCAAATCTTTATAATTTATACCGCGAAATTCCCGTCAGACTAGCAACAGCAATTGTTCTTTAAGGTTCGTTTAGGACCTGATTATATTTATTGCTGTCTTTGTCTTGCGGTTGCTCTAGCCTATAATGATGTGTGCTGTGCCCCGTGCTGCATGTTTGCAACAGTGCTTCAGTCGTGGGAGTACCAATGTGTGTTGCGAAGTGGTTAGTGGAGGTGGTGTGGTGAGGTGGTGGTGATGTTTAGTGGTGGCGAGTTTAGGTGGTTGTGATGTTTAATGCTGGTGAGTTGTAGTGATGTAGTGGGAGGGGTTGTGAGTTGTGTTGAGTTGTAGTCTTGGTTGCAATGAGTTGTAGTAGCCTGTATTGTGAGCTTAAATTATGTCGTGAGTTGTAGTGTGAGCAATAGTATCGTGCCTTAGGTAATAATGATCGTTCTCCTCTAATTACTGATTCGTTCACCAATAAAAAAAAATACTTCATTATGAAAATGTACAGGTATACTAACTGTGTTTTCATTCGTTGTCACTTCTTCATTCTCTTTATCAGCGCTCTCTACGTTCCGGACTTTTACCCCCTCCAAACACACATACACAATCACACACACAGTCACACACAGTCACACTCACTAATTCCTCTGCTTCACTCTCTCAATTAACTTGTCAAAGAAACTATAGACGACTAACAGGTCGTCCCCAAACCATATACCCATGTTCTCCGTGATAATTCACCAACAAAAACCATCGAAATCGCAAAAAAACCAAAATTTCCCCAAATAATCGAATTCTCTTTCCTTTAAACTAATAATCTCAGTTTTTGTAAAAAACGGTTGTTTCCCGTCGTCTCAACCACCTGGTCTCTATTAATCGTGTGCAACCCAAATAATTCTTTATCATCACGTGACTAATAATCACATGACCACCACAATCGCTATCAGAACGAAGAATACCCCAAATCAATGCAATTAGTTTAACAATTAAACCTGTAGACACAATGGGAGCCGAGCTATCATTATTGGCACCTACGGCGCCCTCGGTGGCGTTGTCGTCGTATATCGAGGTGCTCAAAACCGTGCAATATTTGGATGTTCTAGGTAACACCCGGTTTCTCAAGACAATCAAGTGTCTCGATGAAGATGGGTATTTATTAGTGAAGCTTTTCATAACCGAGGGCGTTTCCTTGGACCATTGGGAGGCTGTATTGAAATCGCAGGCCCAGAAGCTTTCGCGCTTCAACAACGTGATGCCTTATACTAATGTCTTTGAGATCGAACAAGCCGGGTATTTAGTCAGACAATTCACAAAAAATAACTTATATGACCGATTGAACACCCGTCCATTCTTGAATAAGTTCGAAAAGAAATGGTTGATGTTCCAGTTGTTGAAAATTTTGGTGAATATCCATTCGCAGGACATCCAACATGGAGATATCAAATTGGAGAATTTTCTTGTAACCAGCTGGAATTGGATTCTTTTGACGGATTTCGCTCCTTTCAAGCCGGTATTACTACCGCAGGACAATCCGTCGCAATTTTCCTTTTTTTTCGACACTTCACAGAGAAGAATCTGCTATATAGCACCAGAGAGATTCGATGATGTCGAAATTCAGCCCCAATTGACGCCAGAAATGGACATCTTCAGTCTTGGATGTGTTATCGCAGAGTTGTATTTGGACGGAACTCCCATATTCACGCTTTCACAGTTGTATAAATACAAAAAAGCAGAATATGTGCCGGATTTGAGTGACATAGATGATGTATTTGTAAGACAATTAATAAGAGAAATGATTGATTTGGATGCTTCAAAACGACCCTCGGCCGAGGATATCTTGAAAAGATTCCAGGATAAGATATTTCCGAGGTTTTTCTACGACTTTTTGTACGATTATGTGGAAGAGATGTCGAAGAACGACACTCTTCATACGGAATATTCCAATGAATGTGATTGGAAAATCGATAAGATATATCGCGATTATAATCTGATAGCCAAGGCTTTAGGCTACGAATATCCCGTTGATGTGACATCTTCCGTCTCGCCGCTATCGTTGATGCCTCTTAAAGTGAATCTTGGACAAATACAGAATTACACCCTTCGACCTTCGTCTTCTTTTGAACACATTGATAATTCGGGCTTGATCATTCTTAATTTGATCTTCTCCAACATGAGAAACACCTCGCATTCTTCGTTTAGGATCAAATGTTGCGAGTTGATCTTGGCAATCTCCGAACGAATCAACGACGAATACAAATTGGATCGTGTTTTGCCTTATTTGGTGCATTTACTTGATGATCTCTCCATTCAAGTGAAGTGTTTAGCCTTGAGAAGTATCACACAGTTGCTATTATTGGTGGATTCGGCTACTCCTTTGAATGTGTTGGTTTTTCCCGAGTATTTGATACCCAAATTGAACCATATCTACAATACCAGTAGTGGAAGTACTGATAGTTATGTCAAACTCTGTTTAGCGCTGTGTTTGCCGTATTTGTCACAATCTGCAATGAATCTCTGGTCGATGACCCAAATCTTCAAGAACGATATATTCATGACGGGGACCCCTACCAATGGAAATGCTGCGTATGGTAATGGTGTCAACGGAATCATGAATGATCCAGAAACTGAAAATGGGGTCATCTCGATCTTTGACCAATCGGCCAAAAAGGTGCTCTATTTGGAATTCGAGAACTTGACGGTGAATCTATTGACGGATTATGATTATAACGTGAAAATTGCTCTATTAAATAACATCCTTCCGTTATGTGACTTCTTTGGAAGAGACAGAACGAACGATATTATATTGAGTCATTTGATCACTTATGTGAACGATAAGAATCCCGTGTTGAGAGTGGCATTCACAGATACCATAATTGGAATTGGGGTATTCATTGGGCCCACAAGTCTAGAGATGTATTTGTTACCATTGCTCATACAAACCTTATATGATCCGGAGGAATTCGTCATCTTGGGCGTTCTACGCTGCTTCACAAGCTTCAACGATTTGGGTCTAATAAGGAAGAGTTATTATTGGGATTTACTTCGAACAGTAATGAAATTGACCCTCCATCCCAACGAGTGGATACGTCATGGAGTGTTGAACTTGGTTCTTTCCATAGTTAACAAATTATCGTTGGCTGACATATATTGCTTTGTTTATCCCATAATCAGGCCCTTCTTAGAATATGACTTGACGGTGTTCACTTGGGAGTCGTTATATCCTTGTCTTTGCAAGCCTTTAAGTCGCAGTGTATACAATTTGAGCTTCACTTGGTGTTTGAAAGCCGGGGAAAGAAAGACGAATTTCTGGAAACAAGTGAATGTTAATGGAGAAATTGACGTATTTGGGAATAGGGTGATACAATTTGTTAGGAAAGCCGGGAATAACAACAATGAAAAGAATCTTGAGTATTCTCTTTCTGCGGAAGATACAAATTGGTTGGGAAAGTTGAAGTCTGCTGGGTTGATTGATAACGAGCTTTGGAAATTGGCAATTTTGAGAGAATATATTTTCAGAGTTACTAGATTGAGTTCAAGAATGAACGGTAATATCCTGGTGAATCAGGGGATATTAGGCTCATCTACAGCTAATAATTTGAACGAAGAAGAGTTGATAAACGAGTTGAGGGACTTGAATATCTTCCCAAGGAACGTATTTTTTGACACAGTGTTCAAGGCTGAATCCTTTAATAACTCCTCAGCCATTGCCAACAATTTCGCGGCAATCACCGTTGATACAATTACAAAAACTACCGAAACCCAAACACCCCTCCTCACTAATAAAACAGACATCACAAATTCGCTTGTGTTCGGTACAAGTAAAGCCAAGCCCTCCATCCAGATGTATCTGGAAACTGCTTTTGGAGAGTTGGAACTCATCCATGATGACCATCAGGTGAACAAGAACGTGATTAGTGAGGGAAACAAGATCATAACGACAAAAGTGACCAACAGTTATCAAGGCAAAAATCCTTACATCATCAAATATCTTGAATCGATAAAGTTTGAGCCTTCCATTGGAGATTTCTCCGAGTTTGGCTCATCTCCATATTTGACTGGTAATAATGAGCTGGGAATCAGCGGTGTCAGATCTACAAATATCAATTGGAAACCGAAGGGCACTCTTGTGGCCCATTTGGCAGAACATAATTCTTGTATCAATTGTTTGGCTGTTTCTCCCAATTCTGTGTATTTCTTGTCTGGCTCAGATGATGGCTATTTGAAGTTGTGGAATACCATTAGATTGGAGAAGACTGCGACTGGGAATTCGAGCTTGTCGTTGAATTTGGATTCCCCAGTGCTTAAGATTAAGTTTATAGAGGGAAGAGACGTGTTCAGTGTCACTACTAAGGATGGGAAGATTCGAATCTATAGAACTGAATATTTGAGGAAACCGGGAAGTTCAGGAACTGGATCAAATAACAACAATGGTAATAGTAATGGCGGGGCCAACAACCTTGGTGATAGCTACAAGTTTATGAGTTTCAAGTTGATCAGGGAATACAAATTGGGAGAAAACGACGGAGAGTATGGCGTGGGATTGGAGTTCTTGGTTTCAAGTAGCAAATCAATCTTAGTTGTGGCTACTTCTCATTGTCGTATAATTGGAATTGAAATCATCACCATGACCATAGTGTTTGAGTTTTCAAACCCAGTCTCGTACGGGAATATAACAAGCTTGGTAATTGGGAAAGATTTATGTTGGCTCTTATTAGGAACCAGTCAGGGATATCTAAGTCTCTGGGACTTGAGATTTGAAGTGCTAGCCAGATGTTGGAAATTCCTTCAGGGTTATCCTATTCTTGAGATGAGGAGTGTGGGAGATATCACAGGCAATGTCAACATCAACAACTTTGGTCAGAATAGAGACACGGAAAAAGAGCTTATTAGCATTATTGGCGGAACAGGAGATCCTGAGGCCACCATTTGGGATATTAGTAAAGGTGGAATTTGCAGACAGGTTTACCGTAGTTGGGGAGAAGGGAGTTCCAACACAGGATCCGGACTTGGTACTGGATATCGTTTGATGGAGGTGAAAATAGAAGATACGGCAAACGATACATGTGAATTGAACAAGTTGATTGAATCGGGCGGTTATCTCAATTTGGAAGAGAACGAGAAACAGGAAGCAAAACAAGACAATTGTTTGACAGCTCTTGCGGTATTCGAGACTCAAGCTGATAACATGAAGCAGACGTTTCTCATCACGTCTACCAAAGACCACAATATGACCAGTTGGAACTTGAATCGTCCCGACACTTCGAGTGCATTCAGTGGTAAGGAGGGAAACAAGCTGAGCTCTATTTTCGTCAGTAACCAGGTGTCTTCTTCTTTGGTGGTTATTGATGAGATTGTTGCACATAAAAAGGATGAAGAGAATGGCAAGAGAGGCAAGACGGGACGGATTAGTTTGATTGCTCAGGGCCAATTGGATCTCATTAGAAGACATCATGATATAATCCAGGCCATCGCTACAGTGCTGAAGCCGTATGAGATGATTATTTCGGGCGATCGCAGTGGCATCATCAATGTCTATAAGTAGATTATAACCTGGGCTGATAGAGATTGTAGTAGTAGCTCCTTGATGTTTTTGGTATAGAAGAAGTCTACAAATGCGAAGATTCGAGATTCTTTTTGATGAAAAAGAAGGAAATCAAATCAGAATATTCTAATAGCTCAGATAAAGAGTCTAGACAAGTTTGGGTTGATATCTACAAATCTGCATGCATTCATAAAAGATTCAACATACTTGTGGAAAAGCAATATAATCGCCATAAAGCAAATAATCACCGATCGAGGACTGAAGTTGCTGATCTTGAAGGCACTCCATATCCACCAACAAACAACAACGAGAATGACTCGATGATTTTGCGACGGTTGGACATGTCTTCCAATCCTAGACGTTAATAGATCATACATTATATATGGTTTTTGACTAAAGAGAATCAAAAATTAAAAAAAACTCTGATAATAATTGAAGACAACGGAGGAAATGTTATTGAGTTGATTTATATAGGGGAGTCGTGTGGGAGCCTATACTGGACAGGGCTCATCACCATAACAGGGTTGGTTAGATCCAGAAGAAGAGAATATTTGACGGAAAAAAAATACAGAAATATGATAAAATACCTCTTATGTACCAATTAAAGAAATAATTGCTAAAATCGGGTAAATATTCGTCGTTATCTATTGTATCCTCTTACTCACGCGACAAAAACCGGTTATCACACACCATGTGTCTCGCACACCGGGTTCTCCCACGCAATATCTACACATACATACATACATCAATTAAATGCCCATTACACCAATTAACACCCGATTGAACCAATGCCTCGTAATCGCTCGACCAGTTTCAACGTGCTGACGTCCTCTGCACAGGAGGACCGTAAAAAACAGGCGTTGGACGAACTTCAGGATATTCAATATCTTGTGCGTAGAGATTGGAAGAACAGTCTAGGAGCCGAGGCCAATCCTTTGGAGGTGGCCATACCGCTATTGGACGACACATCTGTAGGATTAGCCCACAAATTACCCGAGTTCCAGACTCTTCGCGAGAAAGTGTCGCGGGGATTGAGACATGCTGTGAACGAGCATTACGATGCCTTTAATAACAGTGTTGGGTCGTACAGTTTATTGGTGCAGGCCATTGAGGATTCGCAAGAGTCCACCAATCAGATCACACAGATGCTTGATTCGGCCAACAAGGACTTTCGTCATGGGTTGGATCTTTTGACGGATTTGAGCGATTCTTCGCAACGATATAACGAGATGATTGAGATATTGGAGGCTATAGACGATTTACAACAGATCCCCGAGAGAATTGATGCTGCTATTGGTGAAAAACGGTTCGATGGGGTCTTTGAGTTAATTGATGGCGCGAAAAAAACCGCCATAAAATACAATTTGTGGAGTCTTTCTGCTCTTCAATCGACAAAACAATATCTCGAGACTCAAGAGTCGAATCTCTTTGAATTTCTCATAGAAGAGCTTCATAGCGAGATTTATCTCAAGAATCAGGACTCGGTTCCGTTCTCAAAGGATATTAAATTCTCAAATTTGGAGCAATATGTCTATTCTGCTTCGAATTTGGACATTTCGGAGAAGACTGAATCGCTCCACAACCGTCTCGAGGTATTTTTAGAAGACCTTCCAAAACTCCAGAAGAAGGAGCTATCTTCTGCAGATTATGAGCCGGGCTCGTTTGGATATATCTATGTTCTTCTTGAAACCGCGTCCAAATTGAACAAATTATACCAAATCTTGGAGATTCTCGCACATCGTCATTCCAGCGAATTGCACCAATTGATCCATAATATAACCAAGGAAACACGTATCAACCATCCGGGCCAAATAAAGGCCATGGACGGTTTGGCTAAGTTGGATATCAATTCTAATGATCTTATTCTTGGTGTGACTGATGCTAATACAGTGATTCTTCACGATTTCTTCTGGAATACCTTCATCAAGTGTTTGATGGTCTTACAGGGCCATAGATTTGTGTATGAGGTGTCCAAAGTATTGGGAGAAAGCGCAGAGAGTTATGGACTCTCCGAGATCTGGAGTGTGATCGAATCGGAATTGCACCAATTAATCTCCAATTATATCAACGAGAGTAAAATCAATGCACCAACGGGAAAGGCTACATCAAGAGCGCGTGGTCACAGCATTCTGGCCGCTAATGCCGCTAATATAAATAATGGAAAAAGCAAAAACTGTGTGGCGGGAAAGAATTCCTTATTCCATTTTGCTCATGTCACCCAAAAAGATACTACAGACAATCTTCAAAAAGTATTACGTGATATATTTCCCGGTGTTGTTGCGTCGGATATCATTTTAGATGGGTCTCCTTACATTCAGAATGAGGTATATGCCCAACAGGAAACGCTTGTGCCCTCCAATATATACAACATGAGGGTCATTCTAGAGGGGTTCTTGATATTCACAGAAGGTTCGAGAGGTGCCATCATCAGGGACTTGAGCGAGCGTCCTAGTGATTTTTTCAACAGATTCATGAGAGCTCAATTTTTGCCTGGTTTGGAGGCAAACTTGAATGAATTGTTTAACCAAAAAGTCGAGAGCACCAGTTGGTTGGATGTAGAACAGGTTGATCAGGGTGCCAATAACACCGCAAACAACGGTGTAGAAAAACTGGTTGTGTTCGAAAGTGCGGTAGAGTTCCGTAACATGTTCACCAGTATCTGTTCCATTCTCAACACCACTTCATCTTATAGAGACGAATACACGGAATTGGTATTAGGAGTTTTGAGCAGATTCTCAAGGAAATATGCTACTTATCACAAGGAATTGCTTCCAAATGAAGAAGTCAAACAAATCAATAAGTGGATGAACTCTCGCGTCGGAGAAGTATCCATGACCATTCTTGAAGGAGATACCCGGAAGGAGAATCTTTCAAAAGAAATCAACTTGATTGTGCAGGAAGGAGTACAACTCTTCAATCTCAATAAGCTGGATCTTTTGGATAGCGATACCCTTGATCAATTGTGTTACATTGTGCTGACGATCTCGTGGCTTCTCACTTGGTTACCAAATATGCGGAAGATTGTATCTAAAGAAAAGACTGGCGAAATCACCATAGAAAAATTGAAGGAACAATGGACATTCCTTGATAATGGGAGCTCCAAACTTGTGGATAACGAGGAACTCAGTTATCTTTCTTTGACAGAAGAAAAGGTCAAAGAATTTGACTCCGTGATGATCGAACTCACCTCGATTTTGAATAACACGCTTTTATCATTGAGATATGATTTGCGTTGCAAGGCCATTTATTACATCGGGAAGTCCTTCAAAGAGGACAATTGGACGCCAACCTCGGAGCCAGGCGATTCGGATGCCCTTGTCAATCTCTTCAACAAGGAGCTTTTGTACAGTGACAGTAGATTGAGCTCTGTGCTTGAAAACACCAATATCATCATGAGTGGGTTATCAGACTTCATAGATCGGATCTTGGTTACCGGTAGTGAAATCATCAAGACTCTTAATATCAATGGGGTGAAGAAGATATTTCTCGATATCTTGGTGTTGCAACAAATGCTACGCAATGTGATGGGAAGTCCCGAGGATGTGGATTTCACTAGATCTTTGGCATACTTCGATCTTTTGAAAGTTGGCGAGAAGGGCATAATTGATCTGGTTAAGGCCGGTAAGGCGCAATTCAATTTGCAAGAGAACAAGAATATGATTAGATTGATCTTTAGTGAGGACATCTCGAACCCCTCAGGCGCAAATGGCCACGTTGACTCCTCAGTGTTGAATGGAAGGAAGAAGTATACGGATGCCTTACAGTTGCTCAGTAGTACATATGCTGGAAATGCCAGAGCGTAAATAATTATAAGTATATATGTGTTTCATGGTTTATTGTAGAATGAGGGAGTTTTTAATGAAGTAACCTATAAAAGTACATTAAACACGGTTCTATAACTTTATAGTCTATTAATAAGAACTACTTTTACACGTAATGAAGTGTAGGAGGAGAATCTGCAATCAGATACCAATGCTGTATCAACTACAGTGACAAACCATTGGTTATATGTTTGGCAGCGCACTACAACCCACATCATATCACCAACATTTTCGCCAATCGGTCACAATTCGAGCGCAAATGGTTTAGTGGTAAAATCCAACGTTGCCATCGTTGGGCCCCCGGTTCGATTCCGGGTTTGCGCATTTTTTTGAATTCTCTTCCCTTTGGTACTCTTTTTTATTTCTCGGTGTATAAAGAATGTAATATCTAATCAGATCTAATGTTAGATAGAAAAAAACTAAATGATATCCTTCATTCACACAATAATGACGCATTTCTCGGTATTTTTTCCCTTAGCACGACCTCACAATCGGTAAGTACACTTTATGGGAATTTCAATTTTGAAGGGCACACCCTTAAACAAATTAGAAAATAATTAAAAGAACCATAACTTTTGGACCATTGGATAAAATACCTTCAAAATAATACACAACATGTAAACCAACCAAGCAATTGATACTTATTAGTATCTAACAATTTGACCCACAATTAAGCTCAAAATACCCTATTACAATTCCTACTATGGTGAAACAAAAACCTATACCACTAAAATATTTTATTGACCCAAAAAAAAAAAA
>JAJMCV010000085.1:0-13945 GCA_030573195.1 Nothofagozyma chilensis
TTGCATTGGCTCACGGGAACCGTCGAGTCCGGCGTGTAATTCGAGCACCAACAGCCCTCGCCCTGAACTATGGCGTAGGCATATTGGGCGCAACTGGTGCTACAAAGCCCATTACTCTGGTAAATGGACACGTTGATGAGATCCTCCGACCCCGTGTTGAAGTTGGCACACAAGTCCTGGTCCGCGGAACCGCATGCGAAAAGAGCAGCAATCACGATGTATTCAAGGGTCCGCATCACTAGCAGAATGTTGTATGTTCTAGACCGTTTTAGCGACTGGCGATGGGTGAGGAAGAAAGGCGACGCAAACGAATGGGTGGGTGGGATCGTGTGAGGTGGTGTGGTGGTAACGCCTTGTTGTGGTGGTGGAGTTGTGAGTTGTTGCAGTTGAAGAGAGTTGTTGTTGTAAAAATAGAAACGAATTTCAAAAGAAATGTGGTGTTGTGGTGGGCGTGGCGGTGTGTAGTGGTGGTGTGTGGTTTGTTGTGGCGGTGTTGGTGTTGCAGACCCGGCCGTGCGTCTCCCTGTCGCATATGGTGAACATCTCCTGTCTGTTGATTGGTAATCAATGATGTAATCACGTCAATCGGGAGGTTCATCTCTGAAGAGTTATTGTCTGTGGATTGAGATTGGTTTGTATAATCAGAAGATCGCGATTAATGTCGTTAGATTTATCTTTAGTTTTTTACAAGTCAAATTTTAATTTGTAACCTTTGAAAATCGACGAGTGATTTTCGATGGTTTTCCTTTTTCTGTATATTCAGAAGAGGCGGATTTCGTGGTCCTTATATATTATTCTTCCTAACCAGTCTCTTCCATTGTTACCAGCCTCTTCTTCGTCGTTCTTGTCGATTGTTACCTTTCTTTCTTGATTCCCTAAATCGGAAGTCGTCTTATTTCGGCCACTTCACGTGAGCACAGCATAATCCTTTAATATCTCTATTATCTTCTGATATTTCTATTATCTTTTAATATTTCTATAATCTTTTGATATTTCTATTATCTTTTAATAACATAAATCTTCACATAATAATAATCTTTCATTTATTGTTTTAGACTTCGCTCATTTCAGCACTTCCATTAATTTATTTAATACAAAATTTATTAACTAATCATAATAAGTTAGCCAAATCATAATAAGTTCACCCATTCATAAGAAGTCCACCAATTCATCCACCAATTTATTTAAGAATGCTGTCTTTAAAACCAATTTAATCATCAAAAAACAATTCAGCTTCACAATTGTCCTGTCAATTACTAATAAACGATAGCCTACAAAACACAATCTCTCCCATCTATATCTATATACAATCCTATTCATCCAACTTGATGATTCCCCTTTGTTTCATTTCGGTCATAAACAGTGCATCCAACCCGTTCTTCAAAAGCCCGGCTCTTCTTGCGTAAATATTCAATATTCGTTTCATTTTAAACTTCTTTTTCAATTTGTTCATCTTCTTCTTGTCGACAATTCCCTTTTTCTTGGGTTTTGCCCGGCCATCCTTCATAGTTACGCCCAAACCGCGCCAAATCTCGTAGTAATCGCGGAATCGACGGGTTTTCCGCGGATCAAACACCAAACACTCGTCCCAATGCAATTTCGACGAGATTTGAGTCCACCAAAGTTGTTCTGTTTCGGAGAGTTCCGTGCGAATGTCTAGAAGCAGCCATTTGGCGGGGTTTTCGCCGTGTTGCACTATGGAACGCTGGATTTGGCGACTTAGATCGTAATACGAGAACACCATCACGAGATTGTATTGTTCCATTAGCGATAAATCCAATTGCACGCGCATTTCCGCCAAAATCATCCGAATTATCAGGTTATTTCCCTGGAAATACCCGGATTTCACCACACAACTGATCATATAATGGTACACGAGAATGTCAGGCTTGATATTGGGCCATTTTCGCATATGAGTGGCATAGAATGCCAACGAAAGATCCTTTCTCTCAGCTCGGGCAAACTGTTTGTGGAATAACTTGATGGTTTTCAATGTGACGAGCTCCGGATGGGCCACCATCAATTGATAGGCCCGATCCAACGAATTGGGCCCCTTATTTCGAAGATAATGGTCCATCACAATGTGAATTAGCGACGTTTCCTTGGTCCATTCGATCCGCGGCCCTGTATCGCTGTCCCCGGCCAAATACCGTATGAACTCGTCGGTATGGTCGAATTTCTTTCCGAGGTGTCTCATTACTCGTTGACGAAGCGTCCCCGTCAACGGCAACCCAAGTCGGTCCATGACTCCAAGAAAGATCTCGCGATGCGTATCATTGGTAATGAGATTGTATGCCATTTCCCACGTCTCGAGATTCGCCCGGAGATTGTTTCGCTCCATGAGTCGTAAATACCGGTTGAGATGGTTATATGTGTGCACCGTGAACCGGATCTTCGAATGGGTCTCCAACATCCGCAAAAAAAGATTGAAAGTCGCAGTATTCGGCTGAACATTGTCCACCGTCATCTGGAGAAGAAGTTCACGCGCAAAAACCATGTTCTTCTTCTTACATCCAAAGAAATAGATCATGTTGTTGTACGAAGTCACCGATTTGAGGTCGTGTGTCGCAGAATTGTTGAGGTCGTGCAAGCTCAAGAGAAGCCGCGGGATGAGACCAGTGGCCGACGACGAGTTTCGGTAGACGAAATTTGCATGCGAAAGGAGATGAACGTATTGTTCGAACGTGGTTGATGTGAGGGGATGTGGAATTGGAGGGATTTCCCCGAGGTTGAATGGAGCTTTTGGTGGTGTTGTATCGTCACGTGATGACATATCTTCGGAATCACCCAATTCGATCCGACTCGCTTCTGGGGTCAATTCCATCAATAAATTCAACGAGACCTTGAACATCTCGTTTGTCTGCGTGTCCATGACCTGATTCTTGCTCATGATCCAATTGTACCGTGCTGATTCGACGTCGAACGGCCGGGCCGCGGCTGGATTGAGACGTTTGAGCCCTGCCATTCCGAAATGCGACAAATATTGGGCTCGAAGATGTCGCTCAAAGAGCGATCCTTTGCCCACAAGAGGGAGATAATGTCGCACGTCACGCGAAGTCACGCTGGCCATGGCCATTTGGCTGGTCTTATTCAAATTGAGCGGAACATAGGTTTTGATGGATGGCGATCGTAGTTTTTGCGGTGGAAATCGCCGGGGTGTGCCTATTAGCACTTTCCGGGAGATCTCTATTAGATTTGTCATAAAAGGAGCATGCGATGGATGGGTGGTGGATGGTGATAATGCTGTGGTGGATGGTTAATGGTGGATGGCTTGCTATTGTGGTGTGATATGATGTTTTTTGTAGCGCTAAAATGAGTGAATGCTACCAGATTTTGCAAATAATGGTTAGGTAGTTGTAATTATGGCTTTGATTGATTTGGTGGTGGTGAAAAATTAATGCGGTGGTGTGTGTGGTGGTGGTGTGGTGTTAGCGGCGGTGGATGGTTGTGGTGATTCTGGTGTGAATTTTTATCAAATGAATAATTCAACAAACTCTTTGTCTTATTGATATTTGTATTATCTAATAAATAAATTGTGATATGAATAATTACAGAAAATGGGAAATGTTATATCTTTATATCACATGACTATTTGTCACGTGAATAAAAACACCACAACACCATAACATCACCATCCATCGCCAAAATTTTCTACATCAACTTCTACTCCAACAGAACAAACATTCACCAAATAACAACAAAATGTCGAGAGAAGGATTCGTTGCGCCTACTTCATTGGATGCTGCCGCACAAGGTGCCGCCTCCGCCAAAAGCACCGGTGTCAAGTACACCTGTGGTAACTGTTCTCTTCAATTCTCTTTGAACAAGAGCGATGCTGTGAGATGTAAGGAGTGTGGACATAGAGTGTTGTACAAGGCCAGAACGAGAAGAATGGTTCAATTTGAGGCTAGATAAGTGTTGTGGTGATCATGTGTGAAGAGTAGTGAAAAGTGAGTGAATAAATTAATTGCGATGGTGGTGGCGATTGGAGGGAAAGATTTATTTGTTTGTATTATAGTTAATGAAAAATTGGGAAATATTTGTAATCGCGAGTGGTGGGTGGCTGTAAAATGGTGTAGCGAGTTGTATAGTCGTAGAAGAGATAAAGTATTGAAGTGGCGTTCCGGGGTGTAGAATTGGAGAATTACAGAATTGGAGAATTACAGAACCGTACAATTTTAGCATTGCAGCACAAATGATAATTGTAGAATATCAGAATAATCATTAAGGTCAAAAGCAGAAGTTTTCAAGTATCGAATGGAAACTAATGACAGAATTGAAGTAACAAAGTGAATGACAAAATTGAAGCGTCATCTCTCTGATTATCCAACAAGTAGCTTTAATATTAATAACAAGTGGTTGCTGATCCAGCTGAATGAAATTACATTCTTATGAAATGTGAAAACACAGCTTATCCCACACTCTCAGAGGTCATGATGACGACTATTCAAGGATTATTTCAGCGATATCTCACCAATTGAAACATCAAAAATACAAAAATAAGGTACTCCTTTAAACAGCCCCGTTCTCATTAAACTCTCTTTTTAATTTCCCTTTCAGCCTCCGAGACATCTCTTCTGGGAAAATGAAATATCTTCAAGAATTTGTGTTTCTTGACAGTTTATTACTCTGATGTTGACGAGAGATTTCAATTAAGTTCTTATTTGATTCATTCATTTGGGGTTTCTCGACACTGAAAGATTTATTAAAAATATCATATTTCTTCTTTCCTGGTGTTTTGTAGATAGGGTTACAATCTAGGATCATTAATTCTATGAAATATCGATCTGTATATTTGTGATTATATTTGATTGACAACATAACTACATTTTTACACTCATTATAATTAAATTCAAATAATACATTTCATATTTTTGAAGATTTGAAAAGAAGCAAACCCAGAATGCAAATCCAGAATGATCTGTCTATCTGTCATTCTATCCTTTTTTTTATAATAATCCTCATATTCTGAGATCCTTCCAACATCTCGTCTCAATATATAAATAAAGTGGTAGAACTGTAGAAATAGCCCATTACAACTTCGGAAATGTAGTGGACCCTGTTGCAACATATGTGGTGGGTGCACGATAAAATAAAGAACTATAAAAAGAAAGAACGTGTGGTGGTGATACAGAATGAATCCGGGGGTGTCATTGTAAAGCTATTACAGCTGAGAAGGTGGTTTAGAATGGCCTTTGTAGTGGTGATGTTCCTCTATATAATGTTATGAGTACTAACGGCAGAATTCATCACTTCACAATAGTAGGATTTGACAATCTATTAGCTGACCAGATGAATTTGATTTGTAATCTTCATTTGGGATTCATAGCATAGATCTCGATATATATATATAGCAGAATTTATTGATAACTTTAAATGTGCAATGACATCTAGTCAGCGAGTACGATATCGACCATTTTGATTTGCAGAGTCATCATTATAGATCATCAGTTTAAGAAGATAGATAAGTTTTTCACCTTCTCAGAATCCGTTGCATCGTACTTCATAACCCATAAGACATGCCTACACAGTGATCATATGCCCACAACTACACCGCTCAATCCCAACCAAACCATCCATTCTCTATGCAATCTCAATATCATCATTAATATCATCATTAATACTCTTCTTACCACACCATTACGCCACACCGCCCTTCTTCTCATACTTCGGCTGGTATTCGTAGGCATTTGGCCCAGACTTCTTCTTCCTCCGCGCGGACCGGCCCTCACACCCCGCGTGATCATGGCCCGCATGTCCCGGCCCATGGCCCAGATCCAGGCCCTCATCGCTACTGCCACCACTACTACTATCACTATCGCTGCCAGAATCTTCGCCAAACTCGCGTTGTGGATGGAATATGCAACAAACTACATAGTTAGTACGTCCCTGCGAAAATTTCCCGCATTTAACTCACCTTTCGACTTCTTCTTGTCCATGTTCTCGTTGTCCACGACATCCTCGGTCCATCTGACCGTGGGCCGCGCTGATGTGGCCGTGGGATGTGTTGAGAGCCGTAAATTGGCCTCGGGAGGTGTCGTGATTGTTTGTGTTTGTGTTTGTTGTGTCATTGGTGTTTGTTGTGGTTTAGTTGTTGTGGTGGTGTGGCAATTATTTAGTTATGTTGCGCCTCGGCCAAATATTTTTGAGTCACGTGAAGATAGTCGAATCGTAGTATTTTCTTGTAGTCACGGTATGTTAATCTGAAACAAATATATTCTCTACTAACTTATTGATTCCCACAATATACAAATAATGGGAATATGCTCTCATATATAAAATAAAAATCGCAATTCCAACCATCGGAGCTTTCCTCTTTCCGGTATCTTTCATCCTGGTAAACGCTAAATCTCTCAATAGATTATTCAATATCATCCGATTAGTTTTATAACCAGTTTATTTCTCTTCCAGGTTCTTTCTTCTCCTCAATTCTTCTTACACTGACCTTCCCTCGGTCTCTACTCCCACCTCTAAAACATTATTGCAACAATATCAATAGTTATCTACATTTCGCACAATACAAAAGCTCTTTTTTTCCTTGGGACAAGGAGCTTTGTACACATGAACACGGTATGGAGTAATGGAAGACCCGAGCTTCATCAACGAACTCAGGGTGTCCACGGAAAAGAAGAAGTTATGATGATTATACAGCTGTATAATTAGATAGAGACAAATAGATACATCTCATTATTACTGGTTTCTAGTAGTGATGTTAATTGTGAGGCTGAGAGGTTGATGCAAAAATTGATTTTTTACTGGAAACTGAATCATCTCAGATTTTTTTCGTGATTTCAAATTAAACAACAGATGGTTATTACAGGACCCGAGTTTCGAAATTATTCCTTCTTAATACGATGATCTGATAGTCTTATATGCCTATTCATTTGAAATATTAACAAGAACAGTGGGATTGTAATATAGAGACTATTGTAAGTAGCTGCAATTGTGCAGTAGTGCAATCTAGTTATAAACCCAAAAGTGATAGTAGATCAATTCTCCGAAGATGACAATCCGAGGAAATTCTATTCTCATTTAATTATTCATGTCTTGCGCTCAATTAATACTTTATCTATTGTATCACACTGATCTGACGTTTATGATTAGGTGAAATGCAATAACTCATGAATATGTAATGAAACAGTCCATCAATTATCTAGATATGTATTATCAATGATAGTTCTGTGACTCTCTTTTATAGCTTATAGTGATATTATTAATATAACTTATTATGATAACACTAATATGACCTAGTGTAATAAACATTGGACTGTTATAACTTCTATAACTTCTTATGATCATACTGTTAATAAAATTTATTTGTAAAATATTGTTAGTATAACTAATTTTTATAATATTAATTTTATAACCAAATATAATAAACTTATTATGGTAATCAAAATTGTCATAGACGACTTTAACGTTGTTTGTTCAAAATGATCTGAATGTGAAATTAGATCTGCCAATCTATTGATCTTGATCAGATCAAAAAAACAAATTTATTAATTGATATAGTCAGATATTGAAGTTCATCGTACATCATATGATCACAAAATACATCACCATACACTCCACTACATCACAAAACACGCTCAAATATACATTCTCACCAAATACTTTTCCAACAAATTCTCTCTAATTTAACTTTAATCTTTCTACATATTCTACACATTCAAATACTCATCAAGTACAACATCACTAAACACTAACCAAATAGTCACAAAATACTGAGCAAATCAATACCACCCATACACCACAAATTACCACAGCACCGCATGCCCAGCTTTTAGGTTTGCCCAGCCAATCAAACTGCAACCACCACAGCCACGTTCCATGTCTCCGAAAAAGTACACAACTAAACACAACATCGCTCTTTCACTATGACCATTATCTCCAACATCTCCAAAATCTCCATACACACCACACAACACCTTCAAACATACCATTCACACCGTTTCACGTCACTTCATCTCCCGCACCCTCCTTCATGCACGTCTGCTGCCCTTCCTGGTCGTGCTCCGCCCACCACGACCAATCCGGCCAACGCCAAGACCATCACCAATTCATTTATAAAAGACAAAACTCCCACCGCAATGCCCACTCTATAGCCTTGTGAGGCCACAGCCAAAATGTACCACAACAAACCACAAGACTTCCTGTTCAACTACAACTTGCACCCGGTCAGCTACTTGAACCCGTCCACCGTCAACGACACTCTCGCCAGCAACGGGCCCAACATCAGCTCGTTAATCAACCCGGAGTCGCAGTTGCGCCATGCGTCGCTCAAGTCCAACGATGTTCTCTCGAACGACTCGTCGTCGCCCAACGATATGAGCGAGGACTCGCCCAAGTCTTCTATTTCGTCGTACGGGTCGCCCGAGATCAAGAGCGAATTCAACACGGGCGCTGTGATGGACAACTTTTTCCCCAATTATTTGAATATGGGCCACTCTTCTGGTGCTCCTGCTGTGGCAGCAGCTCCAGTGGCAGCTCTTGCTGGCGTTACCGTGACCGTTCCGTCCTTGCAGCATATCGACGAGCCCAAGAAGAAGAAAACATACAGAAAGGTTAAGGACGACGCCATCAAGGGCCCCTTGGCCTGCGAATGGAAAGATTGCACATTGTTATTTGAAAACCCCGAGGTGTTGTACAACCACTTGTGTGATCATCATGTGGGACGCAAGTGCAACAGAAACCTCTCGTTGACGTGCGAATGGGCTGATTGCAAGGTGCAAACCGTGAAAAGAGACCACATCACGTCACATCTCCGCGTCCATGTGCCCTTGAAGCCGTTTGTATGCCAATTCTGCACTAAACGCTTCAAAAGACCGCAAGATTTGAAGAAACACATCAAGACCCATGCGGATGATCAGCCATATCCCGTGGAATCGCACCATTCGCATCCCGCAATCTACGGATCTCATCCAGCAGATGGCATCAATTATGGCTACGACGATAATATGGCGTATCCACAATACCAGGCCCAGGACTTGTTTAACGAGTCTCGCAAGAGAAAGGCGGAATATATCCCCAAATTCTACGATGAATTGAAGAAATCCAAGGCCCAGCCCCATTATAACACCGATTTGGCGTCGAAATTGAACAATTTGGACAATTTGCTTGGAATCAATGATTATTCATTGCCTCCAATCTCAAATAAATTGAACACTCACCCAGCTAGTGGCGGCGTTTTCAAGAATTACCAGGAATTATTCGAAGCCGACAAATTCTTTAACCAATTGAGTGCTTCCATCGACACTTATCCGAACGAAACGACCCAATTGCCTCAAATCAGAAGTAATTATTCGACGATTGTGAACCAGGTCTCACAGAATGGGTGCTCCTCCTATGAATGGCGGCTTGTATCCTTCTTTGGCCGGGAACAATTCCGCTACTTATCCTCAAGTGGGTACCAGATTCGGCACAGATTTGTCGAGAAGGTACAACTTCAACATGAGCCAGAAATCGGCTGAAGTGGGCGACTTGTTGAAGGATTTGTCTCTCAACGACACCGAAGAGACTTCGTCTGAAGAAGAGGCTTCGAGCGATGAGGAAGAGCCATCCGAGCTCTCCAAGCACCAGGAATTGGTCAAATTCATCTGTGCTTATATCAAACAAGAAATGGAGTTGTTAGAAGCAGAGAATAAGGCAGATGGTGAGGTGAAGTCTGAACAAATCACCAAGAAATTGTACCCTACAATCATCGCACATTGATGCGACTCTCTATGTGTTTTTGGTGAATTTGTGGAATTTAAAATCGGTCAGATGGTGTTTGCTTTACGTGTATTTATATAGGATATTTTTAATGTTTGGTTCAGGTTTGTGTGGGTTCGTTCTTTGTTGGTTTTGACTATTTTATTATTGAATGTTGTATTAGGATTGTTGTAGATGAAATGTCTCTGAATTATCGAGGCATGAATAGCTTCTGTTCTTAATGAGAAGTATGTAAGCTTGACAGTCACTTTGTAGCCTCCGAATCATCTGATAATCCAATTTATAATATCATTTTAGATTGTCTTTCTGTTGAAAATGTTTTAATGCCACAAAACAGTCGAAGGAACTAATTCATGATACTAAACCGATGAGCTTAGTGATTCTCTTAATATAATTCACCATAACATCTATCATCATAGCAATAAATAAATATAAACTATATCAACACAAATAGAGCTTTTAATTGTGTTATATTCAACATACCATCTTCCCTAGTTAATTAGTTCCAACTTCCAATTGATTCGCGCATTGAGAAAAATGGTTTAGAAAAAAGCTTTGACAATCGCATGTATGAACTATTACTTATAAAGGTCGTCTCTACAGAGCCTATAGAACTATAAATTCTACTTGATATGAGAAGTAAAGTCTACTTGTATGAGAAAATAAGCTGAAGTTCGTACGTCTTTTTACTCGCGAGGATAACTTCATAATCCAGAGGTAATTATTTTATTATCGTGTCAATTTTGTAGATAATCATATAAGAAAAGAGCATGTTGTGAGAATAGTTTGTTATAATCATTAATTTAATAATTGAATATGTCAAGGCTGTCTCAAGTTTTGGTTACGAGTCTACCGGATAACGTGATATATATATCAAATTTTTAGCTATGAACGTATATATTTATATTATACACTACAATCTATTTACCAATACCTATAGAAACTTTTACAATCCCCTTCCATGTAAAAACTCCCATCTATGCCATTTCTATCACAACAACAACCACAATCAAGATATAATACTACTGGATCAAAATATCGAATATCGAACTCGAAATTCCACCCAATGTCCAAATAGACTCTTGCTCCCAAAATATTATCTAAAAATCATCTTTTATTTTTATCGATTTTTTGTCCTTCAGATCAACCAAAGTATACCTTACCTCTTCTGCCAAATCTGCCCGTGTCACTAATTCCTTATCTCTGATAAACATGAAAAATCGGTCTTTATCAACAAAATGATCGCAATTGAATGACAATATTAAGGCAGAAATTGATGGTTCCCGAGGAAATCTCAAGGAAAATCGATTCTGTGGGTGTGGAGGGGCTACTACCTCGAGACTTTGATTCTTTCGTGGGGTCGTTAAATCCTCATAATGATATGCTCGAGATCACCTACAAAACCAAGCTGCTAAAAGTACCGATAGAACTAATAGTGTTCTACAAAGACTTGGACGACAAGTCGAAGATCGAGTTCGAAAAGCTCTTGTTCAAGAAGGCCATCTTAAACCCAATACGGAATGCATTGGAGCCCATTAGTCTAAGAAGTTATAGAACCACTCCCACCGAGGGTAGATATCAGTATATCTGCTTCCAAGATAAGTCCAAGTTGAGACAGAACAGGAAGAGAAAGAGAAATGATGAATCCGAGAATACAGTAAACATACTACAGGACCACTCGAGTATGAGTGCGGAATTGGCCGATTCCATGGTTTATGGGGTAGAGTTCGATGCCCTTAAGTACGAAGCATTAGATCCCAACAGTTCTAAGGCAAGAAAATTCAATAACAGATACAAGACCAAGGAATGCTGTTCGAAGTTCTACTTTAAGTATAATTTTGCGAAGGGAAGTCTCAACATTGAATTAAACCACTTCCACCATGATTATGAAGAGAATCTACCATTTCTAAGAGACGAGAAGAGAGAACAGATTAAAAAGGTGATTATCGACGAGATTTCCCTTATCGAGTCAAAATTCGATCCCGAAAGCTACAATAGAGTTGATGCGATAATTATGATCCACGACAAGGTAAAACTGTTCTTAGTTGGGACATATGAAAACTATGACCATTTCGTCAAGTCTTTCTTGGATGAGCAGATCAAGGAGCTTGAGAGAAGGGCAGGTTTTGGCGATTCCATGTCTTTCAGTGATGATGAAATGACTAGAATGAACGACTTGGAAGACATTTGCTCTTCATTGTACAAGAATGCGGGGAGATTGCACAAAAATTTGCACCTACTACACCAGAGGGTCAGAAATAGATCAAGAGAAGATGTAGATCACTATTCAGACATGGAACATCTAGTCCACAGTTTACTATCTTTGGGATTGGACAGGGAAGTAGATAAAGTTGAGGAAATCATTAGGACATGGGATCAACATGATGCATTATTGGGTCAGGGATTAATCATCTAGCTATTTAGATCATGTTTTTATATAGGAGTTATTGTTTAGGTAAAAATAGATTGGACTTGCTGCGTATTGCGAAGAAACAGTGTATCCTTGAGTAGAGGTATTTCGTATCCTTCCTCTCAACTTTTGTTCGAAGTTGAAAGGAATTGCCAACTTATTTTTCAACTTGTTTTGCAAAGGGCTTCCTAAGACCAGCAAGCATTGATCTGACAACAAAATATCTTCTAAAAAGTATCAATATGTAATTTTTTAATGTAGATTAGAGACGGAAAGTAGTTCTGTACCGGCTGTTAAAACTGACCTTCGAGTTTAGTTCATATTAATATATTTTATATCTATACATAAATTAAACTAACATAAAAAAGTAGAGCAGTGGATCTCCTTATATAGAAAATTAAAAGGACAAAAATGTTACAATGAGCGCATGAAAGAAATAACGACGAGGCTATGAGTGTAGCCGAGATCATACCAGAATTGCCACCTCAGCGACAATATAGTCATAAGAAAACTTTTATAAAATCTGCAACATGGATGTGGTAAACACCACAACACCATAAGATAGTATGACAGCCATAATAGAAGAATTCGGAAATATTCACATATTTCCACACCGCCCACCCTAAAAAACATTTCCGGTTTAGGAGGTGATGGTGGATGTATAGCTCGGAATATATATATTAATACGTTTCTATTCCCGAGTCGCAAATATGTATTTCCATGATACACCCCTCTGTCTCATCCACTAAAGTCCTTATATAGTGCTTTATTAAAAGTATTGTTGTATTGATAAATCGTGGCTTGGGGATAAAACTCAGCTGCTTGAAGATATGGACTTGTATATCAGAGGAGTTAAGTTATTATATGTGCGATTAGTTATATATATATAAGCACCATATTTATAATGCATTCAGCTATTAGATCATCTTTATTACATGATATTAACTTTGTTCCAGGTACTCACGATGCAGAAACCCACAGTCAGTTTTACAATTCAAAGATATTCAATATCCCGGCAAAATTTGTTCTTCCCTAAAACTACGATATAGCTTGTCTCTCCAAAGAGAAAATCCATACTGAGAAAACTCTAAGTTTACAACTACAAGCTGGGTTAAATAAAACTCTTATTGATAAAGAAAATATAAAAACTTATAAGACAAAAACGGGACTGAAGTCCCTCTTAAATAGAGCTAGAAAATGCTCAACAAAAAGGCTACATGAGCCAACAAACTTTACAGCATGGCTGGCTATTACCAGCCACCAGATCAAGGTGGATTTTATCACATACTAGACCGGGATAATATTCCTTTAATACGGAACAAGTTGCGTTCCACTTACATTGTATAGAAAAACATAGAAGATGGATGCGAAATACTGAATGTTGCATTACTTGCTTATTGGTAATGTCAAATACATGTGCCGTATGGCGCCGTGTATGGTTCTCTTGGTTGGGAAATTCTATTCATGAGTCCCCCCTCTCTTCAGTAGAATAGTCTATAATAAATAAGCGACTAAAGCAATAGTAATCTGGTGTGTAGAGATTAGCAATTAGTATGAATTCCACCACTAGGATAATCTCCTTACAACATGAAGCATCTGATAAAATCCACCTTGATCTGGTGGTTTTATTTTGGAGATGTACAGGTATCACAATGGTGAACAAGGTACCCCTTTTGCATTGATTTGTCTAAATTTGATATTTCTGACACAGGATTGCTGGGTGCTACTAATGGCATTTCTATTTAAAGAAAGGCCTTGGAAGTATTTCAACGGTGATACTGAGGATAAATATGAAGATTTTGATGTCATTTTTGCCAATACAAG